>KK121454.1:278719-328238 GCA_000611955.2 Stegodyphus mimosarum
ATATATACATATTTCGTAAAACTTAGAAATTTTTTTATTAACAAACTCTAAAATTTGAATCGAGCTGTGAGAAGGCTTTTCGAAATAAAACAGATTTTCATCTGTAGCTTTCGAGACTCCTACCACTCGGAGAAATGAGGTCCAAAATTATCGTTTTCCGAGTTTTTAATTAATATATCTGATTTTAGCTACTTTAAAAACAAGTGGACGTAGACCTTTTCCAGAACCCAGGAAAGAATTGTAGAATGTTTGGTGACGATAGTTATAGTAGTGACTAAGTTATTAGCAAACGAACACACACACACAGACCTTCTTCTTTATACGCTCTTTTGCAAAAAAATCGAAGCATCAAGAAGGACTTTTGCGATCGGGATGAAATTTGGTATACAAAAACATCTTGATCGAACATGCAAATGATCAAAGGTTCAAGGCAAACAAACAGGAATTGCGATCCTAACGCGCATTTCTGGTGCTAAATTCGCAAAGTATAAAACCAGTAACAGAGGCAGAAAATTTATCTTTATTTGTTGCTGCGATTGTAATTCCGTAAAGAAGCAACTAAAGATGCCATTACTACGGTATCGAAGACCTTACAGACAGCTAAACGACTTCGAACGTGGTCGCTTTGTAGGGTTGCGTGATCATACCGAGCAATAGGCCGCCACCTGCATACAGACACTGCTGTGCAAAGGTGTTGGCAGCAATGGTTGCTACCAGGAAATTGCCGACGAAATGAAGGCTCTAGAATGCCAAGGAGCACAAATGCGAGGCAAGATAGGATGATTGTTCGCAAGGCGCGAACCGATCCAACGGTATCATTGTCGACGCATTACAGCCACGTCTATACCACCCGTGGTACCGTCCACCATCTCACGGTGCTTGTCTGAGGCGGGGTTACGCTCGCAGAGGCCTTTAAGACGTTTGCCTTTGACCCGACAACATCGGGGGAGTCCTCTGGAGTGGTGTCGCAGCCGATCATCATGGCTGCCATCAGACTGGCATCGTACAGCGTTCAGTGATGAATCCCCATTCACTCTTAAAGCGGATGACCACCTTGTTCGTGTCTGGAGAGGACGGGGCCATCGCTCCCAATCAGCCTTTGTTTTACAAAGGCATACAGCTATAACTCCTGGTGTGATGGTGTGGGGCGCTATTTCTTATGACAGCAAGTTATCTTTAGTCATCCTCCTTACATCTTTAACAGCTCAACGATATGTTGATACCATCTTGCGGCCGGTTGCATTACCCTTAATGGCACATCATTCTGGGGCCATTTCCCAACAAGATAATGCCAGGCCATATACTGCTCGCATATCTCTGGACTATCTCCGCGCGGTTGATACTCTTCTCTGGCCAGCAAGGCCACCAGACCTTTCACCAATCGAGCATGTCTGGAACATGGTAGGCCACCAGATTCGGGCACCAAAAAATATCGTAGATCTGGAGTGACAACTGATGAATATCTGGCAGAATGTGTCGCAGGATGATATTAGGAACCTCTACCTCGCTCTTTGCCTTGACAATTTCAAGCATGCTTTGCCGCCAAAGGCGGTTCGACCAACTACTAATTTGAACACTCTATGGGTGATTGTGAGCCGTGAACAGGTACTATGACCTTGATTTTTTAATCATTTTATTATCTGTATATGAGCTATACACATATTCAGTTTCATCAAAAGCAACCACTTCCATCATGTTGCTTCGATTTTTTTGCAAAAGAGCTTCGCTAAGAAAGCATTCATTATTATCAAAGAAATGTTTGCCTTTAGTGAAAAACATTACATTAGAAAAGAAGGCAGAATAGAATCACTAAATGGGAAAGTAGACCTTTATTAGACCTGTTTACTCAGCTCAAAAAGATAGACGAAGCCAAGCGTAACGACACTACTTACAGACAAGGAAGCCATTACAACAACTAATTTGGCAAGAGTTGTAAAAATCGTTACTAGTAAAATATGGTTAGCAATGGATGAATCAAAATAATTATAAATGGTTTTAGTTTAAGGAAGAATAATTTGTATGTCTGAATGTAATATCTGCCCTACACATGAACAGTGAGAATATTGAGGAGGTTAAAGATTGCAACACTAAGTTGTTATTTAAAAAAAAAACTGCAGAATCTTCAACGAACACAGTAAGAAATAGTTGAAGAGTTTGAAGTCCTTCAACAATTTTTGCCAGGACCAAGAGAAAATGATGAAAGAAATTCATATTCCAAATAATGAATAGATTTTGATTAGAATATTGGTCTAAGCTATCGTTGTAGAGAAGCTGCAACACAGCATTACAGCTGTGAGCAGGAGTACTAACCTTTTTTGATAGCAAAGCATTGCAATTTTTTTTCATTCCAATTTACATTAATATTCCAGATTACTTTAAAATGTACAAAAAGTCCTTAACCACAGTCTTCAGCAACCAACTCAACTTATGGCCCCTTTTTGAACTATATGTAACATTCCACGCAATAAGCAATCAGTAATATTCCTCTGATGTTTGAGTATCTACTGCTTGAACTACAAATCACATTTCAAACTAACATTGAATGGTAACATAGCTGTGGAATCTGATTATAATGAATATATTTACAAAAATAGGTACTTTTATAAATTAAACAAACTTTTACTATTGTTTGTCACTGTTTTGTCTTTTTAAACAAAGTTAAAATCCATGAATAGCAAAGTTTCGCGAATTTTAAACAAAACCAATTTTTATTATTTCTTTAATGAGTTTTTTGTTCTGAAAATCGAAACGTTTCATGGATAAGACTGTATTCGAAATTCGAGGGTCCACCATGCAGTAAAACAGAATTCAGTAATATGATAATTAAGCAATTTGTATAAAATACTTTCGTATACTTTTAAAGAATATAAGATAGAATTTATCATGACTTATTTTGCTCGACATGTGTTATCTGTATTTTTAGACAGGTTTTTGAAATGAAAAAAGCAGTCATAATTTGGCAGTACCAGTTTATTATAATAATGTATATATTATGAATGTATACCAGCTAATTACAATAATGTACACTTATTTATATGCGACGAAGGTGCAAATAATGTACAATAGCGGTAATTTTTTTTTGGCTTAAAATTGATATTATCACTTACTTTAGGGTTCCAAACAGTAATTTTGTTTACATTTTTATTATGTAGTTTACTTTTTAATCCTCTTTCTTTTGGCACATTTTGAAACGCAAGTTTTCAATTGTAAGATTCCAGGCAACTATTTTACATCAGGATTGCTACATGATGTATATTCTATGTTATTTCTAGTTTTTCAGGTTTTTATAAAAATTGCTCTATATTAATTTCCGAACCTGTATAAGAATTGAAGAAATAATATACTTCGAACAAGTTCAGTTGTAAAAATAGAAAATTGAAATACAATGGATTACTCTGTAATAGAATTAAAAATGTTTTAAGCCACTCTATTTTAGCTTTCTTCTAATCTAAAATTATGATTCCAGCTCCAAAAATTCAAACAAAACGTATCATCTGAAATAAACCATTGTAATGTACAATACTTTACAAAAACTCCGAAACGCCTAAGGCGCTATACACAGAATACTGAAACAACGTCCCTCTATTCATGTCCTTTTGATTCCAAAGATGAAGGCAAGACAACAATAATATAACATGTACCACACAGGTACGACCTGGTAGCCTGCATTATCGAATGAGTTTGTCCCCTCTTCAACTGTATGGGGGGAGGGGCATTCGATAAGCTGCCTATGATATGACTGCCTTCTTCTTTGACAGTCATCCCTCTGAGGACCAATACAGGATGCAAAAGCAAGGGCATGGGGAACATATGTTTGCTCAAAGACGCCTCGAAATAAATGGGCCATCGGTCCATGAGCATACACAGGCACATCTTCACCTCCATGTGAATCCCATCTCCGAGGAACGGCGCTTTGCTGGACGTAGTTCTTATCCTCTGAGGGGAAAGAAAAGCAAATAATTAGTAATAAGATCAGAAAGTCAAACCAGGTTGTTACCATTAACACATTAAATTATACAAATATTACAAATCGAGGAAAAAGAACTAATTCATTAGAATTAAGCAGATTATCATTTTCCCTTCCTATTGCATGCTATTTTAATAGAAAATAATAAAGACTTGAAATATGGGTGAGCTTTCCAGAGATTAATAGCAACATATTTTGGATTCAAGAAAAATTCCTAGGAATTGAATGCATAGCATATAAGATATTTTCGTGAATGGAAACTCTGAAGTGCAAAGCTGAGGTATTAACTAAAGTTGCTTTATGACTCATTTGATGTTCAGTTAGAATATTAAAATTTAGTTCTACTTTTGTTACCTAGAGTGTCTTAATACTTATTCTTGCAGTTGGAAATCGAAGTAAAACAGAAAGAGTAAAACTTCCTACCGCATTTATGCCATGTTCTCGAAAGCAGTAATAATAATAATAATAATAAATTAGTACTTACTGAATTAATTGAAGAGTCCTTTTTTCAGTAGTTATACACACATTAATAGAATAACTTTTTACTCATTAAGGGTGTATTGATTTGATAAAAATCTCCAAGTGTTGGGCTATCGATAAAATATTTCTACAGAAATGCCATTATTTTTAAGTTACGGTCATTAGAAATTTGCCCAGAAGCATGCATGACCTAAACTAAAAAATAAAGCCACTGTCTTTTTATGCTGAAGACAGTAAATGAAAGTTATGCTTAGATTGAAGACATGTGAAATTAGCCATCTTTTGAACATCGCTCATGTAATAAAAAGAAATTACGTTTAAACTGTGCAAGGAAAGCTTAAACAAGATTCTTTCCTATTAATTATTTCTTGATAACTTACTAATTTAACACTGTGTTTCTAAATGCTCTTACAATCACAGCAAAAATAAGTATAACACAAATTAAGCAATATTACTCAGTCTTGTAATTGACAGAATATCTTTCTACCAGGTAAAGTACACAACTTAAATTCTAATTCAAAATTTTAAATTTAGATACGAGCACATGACGTTTTACAATGCGTAACTTTTAGCCAAGTATTACTAATTCAGTATCTACTGCTATTCAAAAACTCCAATCAATGGCGAATCATCTTCAGCCGACATTGAGGATATAAGACAGAGAGAATCATAGAAACAAGTCACTTCAGTCGTGGCTAATTAGAAATTTATCATTTGCCATTAATGCATAGTATGCATATCTGTTTTAAACCTTTTCTTTGAGTTAACTAATTAGTATCTTCTGGAAAGAAATGTTATTCTCGAAATCAGATGAACAGAATAAAGTATAAATTGAAAAGCGATCAGTTAAGACTTCGAAATAAGTGTTACAACTTGTCATTTTGCGTTTTGTTAATTTCAAAAATAAAATTACTTTAATTGGGGTCGATTATTTTGATCCGCATTCGATTTCGAGTCGTAAATTTAAGACTACAATTCTTAAATTCTGCTCATGTCCTTAGCTGCATAAAAAGTAAAATTCTACTTATGTTCTTAGTTGCATAAAAAGTAAAATTCTACTTATGTTCTTAGTTGCATAAAAAGTAAAATTCTGCTTAAAATGAATTTTGTTTGCTTTCTCTTCAGTATTCATGAAATCGTTTTCAGTTTTAATAAGGTAGTCAGTCAAAAAAATATTTTCATATAGAAGCAAATTAATTTCGAAATAATTCTGTACAGCATTTATTGGTAACTAAAATTGTTTATATAATATATTAACAACTGAAATTATGCACATCTTAAAGGCATCCGTGTTGTGATTTAGAATGATCAACAGACAGAAGCAATATATTTCCTTATGAAATGTTCCTTAGAAAAGCTTGTAACAGCTTATTTTAATTTTATAACAGTTGTAAGGTTTATCCTAAGTTTGCTAACAGTTATTTTAAGTTTTGTATCTTTCATATCTTATTATAATTTCAGCTTACAATTTCCTGCCAGAATGTAAATTCAGAAACGCAGTAAATGCAAATGAGTAAGATTATTATTCAAGTCGATGTTTCACCGACTTCGATTTCCTGACCAGCGCGTGTTTGCTTTTGGCTACGTTCTCTCTTAGTTACTACGCTCGGCCATACCTTAGGCCCTTGCTTGGCTTCGCCGATTAAATTAACATTTAGGGGTCAACTACTTAGATTTCTGATAGCTTCGGCGATACCTTTCAGATAGCTTAGTTAAGCTAGTTTAGTTTAATTTCATAGTTATTTAAGTTCAAGCCCAAGTGAAGGCTTTGTGTAAAGTTCCATGTAGGAACCGATTGTATTTATTCTGAGAAATAAAAGGTAGTTAACCTTTCTTAAGTCTTGTGTATTTTCTTCACACACTTAAGCGATTATTCGCTTGTTAGTGTTCTTGGGGTTCTAAGTTAGAACTTTGGAATTAAATAAGTAAAACCCCACACAATTATTTTAATTTCGAAGTTCTTTCCTATCAATTCTTATTTCCACTTACAACTCCCTACCAGAATGAGTTTTTAGAATCGCGTTGAATGCAAATGAGTTGGAAGAAGTATTTAAGGAAGGTTTAAATAACTTCCAACTCAATTGCATTCAACGCTATAGAGAGTTCTAGGAATCCTGAGTAGCTCGTGATTGCTTTTCTGGCTAAGTCACTCTTGAAGCTGTTACGCTTAGTCGTATATCACGTGACTATTGATATTCGCCGGCTAGTTTAAATTAAAGGCCAAATACGTTAGATAATTGTGTTTAGCTTCGGCTAAGTTTCATTTAGTTAATTATAGTTTAGTTTCTTATTTCTTATTATTCTGAGTTAAAGCCCGAGTAGAGGCTTCCTGTAAGCCCAAGAAGGGGGGCGATTTTTTTTCTCATGTGAAAGAATAAAAGGGTATTTTAACCTCTCTGGAATCTACGTCTTTAGATGTCTGGCCTCAGCGAAAGTCGCTACATAGTTCATTAGATTCCTTGTCATTCATCTTAGAAAAAAGGGGTGAGAAACCGTACAAGCTCATTTTCTGAAACCGAACTAAATCTCACGCATCTATAATTTAATATCTGCTATTATTCATGCTGGCATTTCTGGCATAAACTCTTTCTAGTAAATCCTTTATCCCCAAAAAACTGAACATGAATATTACATGTTGGCAGACAAATACAATGCTTATTAAAAATATTTATTTTCCTGAAAACTGAGATTAATGATGCATCATAAACTTACCCGTGTTGGTAGATGTGAGATTTTCTCTACCATTGGGAAAATTGTGATTGTATCCAGGCCCATTTGCGTACAGTAGTGTGGTATATGGCATGTTATCTACGTCAGATGGTTTGTCATCCAGTCCTGGAAAATAATAAAAATGATATACATGCACTTATAATACGTATACTGCTGAAATCGTATAGATACCTTATTGTTGGGATGCTCATACAATCCATACGGCAATACAATCTACAAAATATTCAAGTTTTTATGTATTCCCGCAAAGCTCAGGTATATATGTAATAAATCACATAGTTGTAATTTCGTTCAGCGCAGTAGTAAGAACAGCTATAAGGCTTACTAATGATCGGCTGGCTAAATTATAGAAACATTTGCGGTGCCCCTTACGTTGAAGACGCATACATTTTCTGCATGGATTTTTCGCAGTTTGCAGGGGCCTTTAGTTTTGTAATTTGTAGGGATTCATAATTCGTGTTTGTAGATCCATAGTTTGTAGAGGACATTAGGAAAATAACTCTAGTGTAATAACTAAATCAATAGCTCTGAACATTTTCTTGCCATTCCTTCCTGTTAAAAATGTTAGAATGACATTCTACTACCTTCTGATACTTTTCTTATATTCCAAGATGCATTTACAATATATTAATACGTAAGAACCTTTTTATCTTATGATACTATTGAATTATTTATAAATTTAATTCGATTAAATAAAACTTCAGTTAAATTTTGGAAATGATTAATGATTATATGTTTCATTTATAATAATTAACTTGAAATATGTTATAAATAAATTACTTAACAGATTAAATTTAATAAATAAAAAAAGTTCAAAATAACTCTAGTATATTGAAACTCTCTTAGTTTGGATGAAAATAATAATAAATAAAAAATAAAATAAAATAAACCCGTGATGTTTTTTAGTAAATCTAAGTACGCAAAGAGATGTTTGAAAGGACCCAATGCAAATCATTTTCAGCTTTCCGTTTAATACATATACACACACACATATATATGTTTTAAGGGATGTAAGAATGAAAATTATGCTACGTACTACACCTAATTTTAGTGAAACTTTCTCGAAATTTGGTTGTGCTGTTTTCGAAAAGAAAGAAAGTATTGCTCAAAAAGTGACAGCAAAATGGTTCAATTTTCTTTTCAATGGTTTTGAATTTACAAGTTTTGTAAGTGTCTTTGATGTTATTTGACAGTTTTTTAATGCTTTGTATTGCTATTTTTATATGTTATTTTTGTCTTCGTTATTGATAAGGAATTTATTAATTCTTCATTTGTAGAGTCATCAGGATTTATTTGGAAGCAGAGATAAAAAATGCAATGCCCTCGCCGGAACTCGAACCACGGACCTCTCGAATGCGCGCAGAGCTTGCTGACCACTACACCACGAGGACATGTTACGAAGGCGGGAGAAATACCTATATATCAAATGCATGCATAAAGGTCCAAAGCTTCGATAACGTCTGAACTTGTTTGGTTGGGTAAGGAAATATTTACGTGTCCTGTATTTGATTCTACAAATGTCCTGTATTACCTGTTACCAAATGGCTTGTGTTTTCTGAAACACGGTGTCCGCGAATGTATCGAAATTAAGGATTGGAATTTATTAAGTAAACATTTAGAAGTTACTTTTTTACTTCAGAAAATATTTTATTTGATATATTATTAAGCCTTTAACACAAATATTGCCAGAGTAATACTGTGTGTAAGTTAAAAGTCTGTTCAAATAATCTGTTGAAAATATAAGTTGGCTTCAAAACTGGATTCCCTTGCATGAGGTTATTCCTAACTCTATGTTCGCCTCAGCAACAAAAAGGTGCCAATAATATACTCCGATTTACTTGTTTCATGCAGAACCCTCGTCCGTGTTTTATTTATCCAAAATATAATACTCAAGGTCGTTCTACTCCACCAGTTTGCCTCAGAAGTCCGATCTAGAGAACTGTTTAGCCACCACCATTCAGATATCCACATTTATAATATCTAGCATTGAAGTATAGTTTCCCCCCCCAGACTATCAAAATCAAACTTTAAATAAATGACAATATTTTAAGTTAAATGTTAAAATACAAATAATAATTTTCCTGCTATTTTAGATACAGGTAGACAGGTTAATGTGATTTCTGCAAATACTTTACGTTGTACAGATAATAATAAAAATCTCGAAAACGAAACTTTACGAAAATTATTGCCTGTATCTGGATGACTTCCTGTCACTAAATTAAATAAATTTTCAAGCAAAAATTGGAAGATTTGGTAAAGATGTGGTATTTTATGTAGTAAATTCTCATTTAAATTATCTATTGTTGTCTTTATCTTCTGTGTCCTGGTTTAATTGCAACTGAATTTTACTAATTATGAGGTATATCAATTTAAGAGAAATATAAGTAAAGGTGTATTTCCAAATAATCCGTTTAAGAGTAATTTCTTATATTTAAAGAAACTTCTGAACTGTTAAAGGACTGTTTTAGTAATGTTGAAGCAAAAAAAGGTGGGAATTCTTGCGTAAATGACCAGTTGGAAAAATTATAGAATAATTATAGTAATATTAACTTCAGAACTTCCCGTAGCTTATAGAATATACAGAGTATGCCATTAGGATAATAATGAATTTAGAAAACAAATAGAAGAATTACTATGTGCAGGTACCATAAAGCCATCATGTAGACCTTACACAACTCTTGTAACTTTAGCTTGTAATAGAGATGAAAATACTGAATTTAGAGATAAAATACTAATTAAGATGAAAATACTGAAACTAGATTATGTTCTGATTGAAACTTAACTTTAAAAAAGGATTATTCCGAACCCCTACCTAGAACAGATGCAGTATTAAACCAATTAACAAATGCAAACTTGTTTTCTATATTAGTTCTGGCATCTGGTTTACTGAATCTGGTTGGCAAACTGAATGCCAAAGATACTGAAAAACTAACATTTGTAACAATACTTTATGAATTCAGCAACTTGCCACGAAGCTATTAAAATTTCCCGGCTGTTTTTTAAAGAGGTCTCACACAAATTTTAAATAAATCTCAAATTCAGTTTGCTCTTATTTATTTCGATGACATCATATTCTCCCAGAATTTTTAAGAACATTTATAGCATCTTAAAATAATACTTGATGTATGTACAAAAGAAAATATGAAATTAAAACAGTCAAACTATCACTTTCCTAAAGAAAAAAATAAATTTTCTAGGATATAAAATTCAAGCTCGAAAATTTCAATCCAGCAATGCGAATACTGAAGTTACTAAAAAACTGCAATCCCTCCCCCCCAAATGTTGAAGAATTACAAAGATTTCTTGGAAGTATTAATGGGTATCATAAATTTTATGCCAAATTATGCAAAAATTAGAGCCTCTCTAACAAATTTACATTTTAATCCAAATTGTCGCTGTCCAAATTATCATTGCAGATATATATAAAGAAGCTGTTGGTGCAGTTTTAAAACAAGACCACTCAGATAGTAAATTTCATCCTAAGCTTTCAAGAATCTATGCAATTACTGAATTTGAATGTCTAGCAATTGTAGATGCCATAGGTAAGTTTCATTATTATTTGCATTGAAGTCATTTTACTGTACATGCTGGTTATGATACTTAAGTTTGGCTTAAGAATGTAAATATAGTATATGTTGATTATTTCGATGCTCTTTAAAGATATCTATGCATGATTTTGATGAAAAATATAAGAAACCTTCTGCTAATTTTGAAGTGAGATATTAGCAAGAAATCCTGTTTGCAAACATTTGTGTGCACAAACTAATTTATCATCATTAAAAGAAATGGATGATATGAAAATTTGGATACTGTTTGTAATCGTAAGAAAGAATTAATTATGTTTTACTGATAAGAGAACAGAGATTATTTAATATTGCAATACTTCGTACAAGGTGTATCTCTTCGCATGAATTATATGTAACACCTCATATTGAATTTAGACATATTGTTGTATACTCAATGATAAAGTTGTTGTCCCCTTAATATTATACGGCAGGAATAGTACAAGATATTAGAAATTATTGTAAACACTGTGAAATACGTCAGTTTAATAAGAAAAATGAAGGAAATAAATTTGCTTTAATGCTATCACTACCATCTATCTGTAAGTAAATCTTTTGAATTGTTATCTTATTGATACCGTTGCTGGTTTAATTCTAAAAAGTGTATTCATAATATTATACATCTTCCATATGAATATTTTCTTTTAAAATTGTAACTCCTGTTGCTTATATAAATTGTTTAAAACAAATATTTCAGATTTAGGTTCCAAAGAAAAGTTTATGTGTTAGAAATGCTGCGCTTACTTCGTCAAAATTTAAGCAATTTTATAAAAATCAAAATGTTACACAATTATTAACTGCTGCTAATAGACCATTCACTAATGGCAAAGTTTTAATCAAACTATTATAGCTAGATTAATGTGCAAATTAAATTTTTTTCAAAGTAATATCGTACAGACAAATTCGCTGACTCAAGTTACTGAAGAATATAATAATACTTTTACGAAATGCCCAGCCGCGGTAAGATAGCTTCTCCGCAAAGCGGATTTAGGTTTGCCAGGAAATGGTAATGGAAGGAAGGGTTGCCAGATTTGGAGAGAAATTGCCGTTTGGCGACAAAATTGGCGATATGCCATAGACGGAGCGAGAACATTCTGGAACGAATTCTTACCGGTTTGCCCCAGAATGTTCTCGAATGCTGGCCAAAAGCTATATAAACCAAGCCTGCACGCGGAGTAGCAGTTGTATCGTCGAGTTTATCGAGAGTGTATCGTCACTGCATCTGGAGTGTATCGAGGGTACGTTGAGTTCAGTAGTAGTGACCTGAACTCAGAGAGCGAACGAACCGAGTTTAGAGGTATATTTTAGTGCTTTGCCGTGAAACTGTCTACACTCTTGTAGCCTGAAGGCTACAAGAGTGTAGTGTTGCTCATTGTTTCAGCATGTTTGTCGCAGTTTTTTGACGACCGTAAACCTGTATTTGGAACTGTCCTGTGGAATACTGGTGAATAAATTGTGTTTTGATTCTTTATCAAATGTTGTCGTCAATCACTCCAAATCCACGAACCCTTAGAACGCAATAATACGAATATAACAAGTTCTGTAACAAATTTCTACTATCTTACTGAACCACCAACCGAAAATCAAAATCTACGTCCTCTAGTTGAAGGAACTAGAAAAATTGCTCAAAAAAGTCTATTTGTTTTCTTAATGTAAACAGGAAAGATATTAGACCCATTTTAAAGCAAGTAATTTTAAACCTGGTGATTGAGTTATGCAAGAAAAATTTCAATATCCTAACACAAGAAAATTTCTGCTCATTTTTCAGGCCCTTACGAAATTTCGAAACAATATTTTAAAGTTACATTTTGGGGGGGACTCAAATTCTCTTATTAAAAAGACTTACGAAATTGGGCATTCTACTGAGATCAGACCTTTGAATCCAGCAAACGAATTTAAATTAACCGTTAGAAATAGTAAAACACCTGTTGCAACTAAAAATTAATTAATTTTTATTTTCTAAAATTATTCAATAAAATTGCTTTAAAACTTTTTAAAATATTTGTAAACCAAATATAATTTTGTAACTCGGGAAAGACTCTCAGCCTAACTGTGAGAAATTATTCCCGAATTTAATTCTGTCACTCTGGTTCCTTTCTTTTCTTTCCTTTTCTTTCTTGTCAAAGGTTTTCAGTGCGAAATTTGTTGTATAAGTTCCCAAAAGGCAGGAAAGGAGGAGAGGAAAATCTCTAAGCCAGTGTTTACAATCTGCCCAGAATACCAAATTCTTAGAAGACGAAAGTTTATTTTATTTTACATATTTTATTTTATTTACTTTATATTTTTATTTTATTTAAGTTTATTTAAAGTTTTTTTTATTCTCGGCGATTTTCACTATGTGCATCCTCTGCTTAGGAAGTACACAAGCAGTGATAACGCACATCCTTTGTCTCCCTACGTAAACGTCTAATACAGAGGTTGTTCGCACATTTTTTAGACGATTTTGGTAAGCGGTAATAAAAAATCGTTTGCTGCAAAAGAAGAAATTGCAATTGAATTTTGTTTTTAAAAGTCAAAATTATCGTCTGTGGCTTGAAAGTTTTGTTTTTATTCAAAATGGCGAATTTAACAAAGCAGGTGTTCGAAGGCTACATTTACGCTCTTTCCGAAGAGAAATATGCATACTCCGTTATCCAAAAACGATGTGAGAGTCATGGTTTTGTGATATCTAAAGCGTCGATAGGTAATATCATCAACAAGAAAGGAGAAAAACGTCAAATTGGAGCCTCAAGTGAAACAAAAATTCCAAACAAGCACCCAAGGAAAAAACAGACATCTTCGACTATTGCAAAGGTACGTTGTTTAATGTTAAAAGAAAATCCCCCTAGTCAAAGGACAGTTGCAAAATCGTTAAAATACTCGGAGTCCACTGTAAACAAAATGATAAACGTTAATTTAAATCTTAAGTAAACGAAAAAACGCAATGTGCACAGTCTTCTTCCAAAGCATATCGCTCAACGCAGGACACGCTGCAGAATTCTATATGAGAAACACTTATCCAAAGAAAAATGGAAAACAATTGTCACGATAGATGAAGCATGGGTGTATGTAAATGATTGTAACAAAAAAAGAGCCATTTATTATCATAAAAGGGGAGAAACAAATTTAAGTACATGGTTCAAAGAATCGAAAGAAAGTTTTTCTAAGGGATTCATGATTGTTGCTGGTTTTTCTTATAATGGCAAGTTGAAAATAAAGAGAGTGCAAAAAAATGTCAAGAATAACTCCAAATACTATCAGGAACATATTTTATCGTTAATTGCTCTGAATGAAATACCATCGCTTTACCCACAGTGCCATCAATCCGTGGGACTCAATCAGGACAAAGCTAGCAGTCACACATCAAAATCCACTGTAAATTTCCTAAAAGAAATGGAATAAAAAACTGGTATCAAGGCCATACCCTTCACTGATATACCTACTAAATCTCCCGATGTGCCACTTATGGATTTTTGGGTTTTCGGACTTTTAAAAACTGCATTATTCAAACGTTGTCCCAAAACCCTAACAGGACTCTGGAAAGCTGTTTGGGAGGAATGGGATAGAATACTTCTTCTAACACTTCAAAAGGCATTATTATCCTGGAAATTGCGGTGTCGAAGGATAGTTCAGAATAAGGGATGTCAAATAGATCATTTAAAACACAAGAATTTTATGTAATTTAGTTTTGTGAATACAATATACATCGTCTAAAAAATGAGCCTCTGTATAAAAATTAATATTTTAGGAAAGGAATCTATGGCTATGAACTAGGTGAGTGCTTCACCTGTTACATTCCTCTAGCCATAGCCTAGCACAAATTCTGGAGTGCATATTGTGCCCATAATGGTGTGCGAATCAGATTAGGCATCTAATAAATTTTATTACCTTGTAATAAAATTATATCGAATCTACGGCTACTTTTGTCTGCACGTATCATCATTCTGTCTTAGGTAATAAACTTCTCCAATCTATTTCATATATGTATGTATGTGAGTGAATGTGCCTATATAGATTTAACTAAAATTAGGCCACCTGAAAGCAAATTAACTTCAACGGAGTTTTCCTTTTTCTTTAGTACCTTTGAATTATAACAATTATATGATGAAAAAAAAACACATTTTTGGTAATTTTTATATCCAGTAATAATTGAATGACGAAGTTAGTTTAAGACTACTAGGGTTAAAAAAACGGCAAAGATTAATTTCGAATAAGGAGAACATTAAAACCGCTTTTAATGAAAGAAACTGAAAGCTTATACAAACCAGTTACTTACGTTTTCTGTAATGAATGACTTATGTTACTTATGTTTTCTGTAAAAAATGACTTTCATTAGTGCTTTTCCTCTAATCTTTGATGAACATAAAAAAGAAGTTCTGGTAGCCGAAAGGGTACCATTTCGCTTAACTTTATTAAACATAAAAAGAAGCAATTATTAGTTGCTTAATTATCATAAAGAATTAATTAAATCACATTCGTCAACAGTTTTCACTATTCGATAGTAAAAAAATACTTGTTTGGTAACGTAATTAAATAATAGTTACCTATCACGAATACTGCTTATGCAGTAATATTGATATAACTGCATATTTAGGCAGATGTACGATATAAAGTTTGTACGATTTTTCTGATGATACCTGTCGGGTGTGGCAAAAAAATGGGGTATCATTAACGTTAGCCAAAGCTATAATACAACAAACTGTCCTTAGTACCCTCACAATGTGTACAGAAAGAGAAGTTTCTTACTGATTTCCAACAAAATTTTAACAGTTCAACACTGGGACAGTCCCGCATAAATATTAGCATAGATGAAATTGGTAATAGAGGATGCTCTAATAGTGGGGCTAAAAGTTTTATTTCTTTAATTTTATTGACCATATATATGTAAGTAATCACAAAGTATCTTAAAGTAAGGTAAACATTTTGCAAAAACAATCTGAAAAACGAAAGGGGATTGTGTAGAAATAAAACCTAAATTTTCTACGCTCTCCATTGAACAAAAATTTCAGTTAATGAAATACTCATTACGTTCAGTTAGCTTATATTATTGAGCAAAGAATATAAAATTTTCGGAGGTATTCTAGAAAAAAGTTTGGGCTCTTCAAAAATAAATATATAACAGAGAACACTTCAATTTCGACGGATTCAAAGCCTGGTAAAAGAGTTGGTTGCAGAGGCGTTTTTATATAGTATATTACTATGTGTATATTTATTTCATTTATATCACCAAGTCTTCAGCGAGGGGTTGGCTTCTGCTACTTGTTTTGAGCAGAGTCTGCAGTTTTAGATAAAGGAGAAGTGTTCCAGTTTTCAGAATTTAAGAAATGATTTCCACAAGTTAAGAATAGCAATAGAGCCTTGGTGAAAAAACAATTAAGTTCCAGGCGTGGAGGAGAAAGAAAGTATTTTAGCGAATATGTCTTGGAAAGACGAGAGAGAAGTGTTCCAGTTTCCAGATTTTAAGAAATGATTCCTACTAGTTACGAATAGCAAGAGTTCACTGGCTGAAGGATGTGCACGAAGTGGATGGAGAAAGAACTTTTATTGGAGATATCTAGAAATGGAAGAGAAAGCAGAGAAATGCGGGGTTGAATTTCCAACATATGTGAGAAACAAGTGAACTTGCGAAAAGGACTCGACATCAAGGAAGACGACCAGCGGTATGGAATGATTAAGTGTGTAATGATAGTGAAACGCAAGTACTCATAAAACACCAGAGAAGAAATAAATCGAGCTGTACAGAAACCTAAAGAGAGGATCCCGGATACATGAAAAGATTGAACTGTGTTAGTGAATCTGTGTGAAAAATCGTGTGGACAATCGAGAATTATCGTGAAAACGAAACGTGTTATCTACTATAGGTGACTGCGCGTGTCTTCGTCGTACTGCATCGTTAAATTTCTTTTGTTTTTTGACTGTGAAGAATCCTGAAGTCGACAGTCGTAAGTACGCTTCATTTTCTCTTAGTTGTAGAGTAGTTATGCAAATCTTAACTTTATTTGAATGCTAAATATTTATTTAGGACTTTAAGATAAAGCTTTCATTTGTATGTTTATGGTGACTTTAATATGTTATTGGGGAAAATGTGTTAAAAATGAATAATTTTGTAGCTATGTTATATAGTAATTATTTAGAAGTATTTTTTGTTCACGACAGATTCAGTTAATGAATTGTAAATAAAAATATTGGTAGAACCTGGGTTGTTTCCTATTAATTTTATATTTGTTCTAAAATGCCAAAATGTTCATTAGGAAATAAGATTAAAAAACTGTAGTTTATCAATGGTTTGCGTGTGATATATTTTGCACAAAAATCGTTTACCCAACACCTGGTGCTGTGACCAGAATTACTACATAACAACCTAAGGTGGGGCACTATGACTGCTCTATGGTAAATTCTTTTATTCTATCTATGTCCATTATAATATTTATTAAAACTTATCTCTGTCTATTATGGAAATAACCTATCAATTATGGAAATTCTTTAAAAATTGTAGGAAAAAAATATTTTATTCTTCATGTTTCACAAACCAAGCAAAATGAAGGGGGAAAAATAAAGGCAAATTAAAAAAGGGCTAAATGGAGAGAGGAACTATTAAAAATAAAAAAAAGATTGCAATTTCATGCAAAATCTTGGATATTCGTCGAGCACATTTGAAACAATATTTTCGTACATCTTTAGGAGCAATAACTAAAAATAAAGGCCTTACTTTAGTACATTTTTTTAGAGCAATGATTAAAAGTAAAAGCTTTACTTTAATACATCTTTAAGGACAATGATTAGAAGTAAAGGCTTTACTTTAGTACCTCTTTAAGAACAACGATTAAAAGTAAAGGCTTAAGTTCATTCTTTCCAGAAAGAAACCTATTGATAAGATGTGTCAAGGCTACAAACTACATTTTGTCATGACTACAAAATCCGCAATGAGGAAATAAAAAGTTAAAAAAATGCCAGAAATAAACAAATAATAATTTTAAGAACCTCCTCCCCCAATCCCCCGTAATTTTAAAATCTAGAATAACACAATAAAAAGTAAAAAAAATAGAAGCTTGCAAACAGTATGGAAAATCCAATAAATTTAATTTACCCTAGTCCAACAATGGCATATAATTTTTATCCTGGACAATACATGTTGACATTCTTTGTTCTTAAGTTTAAATATACATGTTTGTAATTCAGAATTACGATGTATAACATTCCTTTATAAATTTTTCTCATGTTATAAATGCATTAAAGTTTTCAAAATACAATTCACTCTCGATTTTCAGGGCTGACGCCGGGGAAGCAGGTCAGGGATAATTGAAAAGCAGAGATAATCCAAACTATACATCTTCATGCATACTGTATGTGCTTAGTTTTTAGAAAAATCAGTATTTTTACTTTATATTTGAAAATGATTAAATATTTGTCAAAACTCACTGCTTATTTTTCGAAGTGCTATTTTATCGTTGCATTCAAGTCCCCTTTGATGGACGAAATGCCACAGAGATTTATAGAAATCATTGTTGTCTAGAGGCTAATGTAATTGGCAGTGTCTTATTCACTTGTATTTTTAGTGTCATCCTGTGGATTTTCTGTTCTTGTGACATTTGAGGCGATAATGATTGAAAGCCCGGCTCATCGAATCGCGATCAAACCGTTCCTCAATGATTTTCAGATTTACATTTTCGAAGAATTTTACGTTTTCAGTTTTTTGGAATACAACTTCAGTTATTACCTCAACTTCTTCAGAATCAGATAAAACTCTGGCTTCTGTGTTAGGAAGAATCTTTCTCTAGGATAGAATCAACATTGTTGCATGCGTACGGATTCGTAATGGACTGAATGCACAAATCGCTAAAAAGTTAATAAAATTTATCCTTTTCAGAAGAAATAAAACAAAATGCTGAAATACTTCCTCAGAGATATTCGTACAATATCACAATATCTCAAACGTTAAATAGAACTCAAAAAGTTAATCCAATCTCACAGCGAATTCGCTACAATCAATAACAGCATTAAGTAAACAAACAGTTCGCTTAAAATAGCAACTGAGCTGAGGTGTTTTAACTCGACTTTTATATGCTTTTTAATTATTCACGAGAACATTCTGGTAAAATATATTTAAAAATCAATTTGGCTATTTTTCTGGATGGCAACAACAATTCCGAGATATTTATTTATTAAATATTAAATGCACGCGCTCTTGTATTTTTACTTTTCCGGCGTAGCTTTTTTTCAAAAAATCTTCTGCGTTGCACGGGAAAATAAATACGATTTTAATAATCACAATTTTAATTGCAATTCTAAATAAATAGCTAAATAAATACAAAATCCGTAACAATGTTATGAGGTTTAATTTCTACTGTTCCTGCGCATAATGTAGAGTACGTGAGTGGGTACTGTCACACACGGGTAATTCAGAAATCAGCACTCGGATAATAGAGCGTACACTGTACACCGTAATTAGAGGTAAACGTAAAATTTAAAATATAATGATATTTAAAGCTAACTATTATTGTCACCAAACGACTAAACAATTTTTTATTAGTAATTGATCAAAGTAAGGTTACTTTTTTCCATCTTTCCTCTTATTTCCAACTAGAATTGTCTAATTTTTTACGCAGTTTAAATTTTCATAGCTGGTGCCTATCCAGCATATTTTGTTATGCTCTAATGTTTAATTAATTTTCCCGTTTTTAAAAAAGGAGATATATATGGGCTGAACTGTTTGTTTCAATTACTGACAAAGACTTTATAGATTTTATTTCACACATAACAATAAAACTATGATGACTTTCTCATGCGAAATTTTCCAACAAAATGATAATTATAGTCAATGTATAAAATACATTATTCATTATACCCACCGTTTTTTATTAATCGCGATTCATTCCTTTCAGTTCCACTGAGATTATCATTTTTTTCGGAAAAAATATAAATTTATGCTTAATTTGATATTTTATTTCACTGACGATATTCTGTTCACAACATTTTATACTTTTGACAAAGTAAATATGATTGATTTAGAGTGCATCCTTTTCGCTATTTGAATCTAGTCAAAAAGTATTAGTTTAAAAAATGCCTACTTCCTTTGATCTTAAGAAATGCTTCAATTTTTTTTTCATTCTCGCCTTTCATCGTAGTAATGCGTCAGTCTGCGCAAAAACAAAACGAATTAGTAATAAAGAAAGAAGAAGGGGAAAAAATTCTTTTTTTTTGGCCTCAAGTCATGTAGTAAAAGTGACTTGCTATGTGGAATTCTGTTCTTTATCATTATTCGCATCTCATTATATTTCAAGTGTCAAAAGATTCAAAACATTTTTTTCATCTGTTCCAAATTCGAAGAGCAATTTAGGAAAGCAGTTTTCGTAAGCTGCGGAGAAAAACGCAACTTTTTTCAACGTTTTTTTTCTATTGGTAGCTAAGCAAATATCTCTGAAGGAATGCGAGGGTTCTTGCAATGTCTGGAAAGTCATGAATCATGTTTCAAAACACATATTTAAATTGGATAAACTATTTATCCCTACTTCTTTCAGAGCATTAAAATTGCTGGTATGTTCTTGAATTTTGTGAAATATATTCAACCGAAAAACGAATTTTGTTCATTTTGTTTACTTAATGTTTCGGTTAATTGCAGTATAATGTATTATATATACATATAATTTAGAACATGTATGTATTTAAACACATATGTAAGATAAAAAGAAATAAAAGAAGCTTCTTGTTTGAATTGGTAATAGACTCTCTCAGTCTTAATTTTATGTTGGATATCTCCTCTTTCTGTACCCAAAATATTAACTATTCATAATAAATCTATGCAAACTGTATCATTTCAAAATTAATCCGTATCATACATCTTACATACCGCTGTAATGCAGATATCGTTTAGCCAATTACTGAATAAGTTCAGGATGACGTGGATGCATAATGACGAAAGCTGGATATGACAGAAGGAACGCAATAACTGAGGCAGGTTTAATACTTCTTTAATTTTGACAAACACATTCTTAACATAAATACAAAGCTTAATGGGCGGGCATGTGTCAAACAATTTTCTGCCTTTTCTACCTTTAATTCGATAGCCTCTTTAGTATCTTATTTAATTTGCTGCATTTTTAATTCTAAAAATAGTAACATGAACTTGTTGGAGACGTGAAAAATGAGCAACGCCCTCACGGGACTCAAGCCTGGAGCTCTCGAATCCGCGCCTAGTGTGCTACCGTTACACCACGAAGGCATGCAGAAAGGAGGGTGAAAATACACCCTATGCCTATAATAAATCTGTCTTTCACCGATTCAAAATTAATTCTTATCATGTGATTCTCATATAGTAAATATCTCTCGTAACCAGAACATACCTAATCGCGTATAATATCCATATAATGGCTCATTTGAAGGTCGTAATTTAAATACATAATTTAAGCCTGTGGGATAAAAGAATGTGTAATGGGTTAACAATCTGACGACTTAAAATATTTGTGTGGAAATTACTTGTGTTAATGTTTCTGCAGTTCAAAATAAAAAGCCTTATCCAAATAACGAAGAAAGGGACTGTCAAGAGGAACTACTAATTTTGTTTTACCTGCCGATGTAATTATTTTAAAGGAAGTAAGTATACATGATTTTCAGAAACAATTCACACTGAAAGAGGTCTTATTTACTTTGTTTCTTGCCAGGAAAACATGTAAACAGCATAACTTACGACGCTTTTGTGGTAAATTGTGGGCTACATTATGCTTGTACATGAGAAGTCAAGCGACAACGATTCACTTGCTTTTAGAACACACTCGGTGCCCGTGCCCGAACATCTAGAATTTAGTTATATCCCCGGAGGTTAGAGAAGAGAGGTACAGGCTTGAGTCGATGTAAAGAATTCTGTTCCCTTCACGCTGTCTCAAGATGAGGGCGAAATAATCGGACACATACTGGGAAATTAGAAAAATGATTAGGAGCAAGAGGGAAGAAGGAAAATGAAAGGAGCACACACAGCAAAAAAGTTACTTAAAAAGGAGTTGGTGAAGGATAGTATATTTTCTTAATATTTACGGAGCAATGCTCATCTTTGTCAATACTTGATGTTATGAAGCTTTAATGTTCAAACAGCGAATTATTAAAATATCTTAGATAGTATTGTTATATGTGTTCTTTATCCTACACATATATGAACACTTCTCCCTAAAAAAATGTATTAGATTTATATATAGCATTGTTCTAATATAGGTATTTTGGCACAAAATCAGGCTTTTTCTGAAATAACATACCAATTTGTTTTTCATATTTCGATTCTACGACTCAAATTATGCCTAAATATTAAATTTTGTAAAATTGGGTGCGAAATTTACGAATTCAGAAATTTATCTGGAGCATTTTTTTTCAGCTTGCGCCAAGAATGATTCACTTGGCGAACTTCTTAATTTATGGCAACCTATTTCCTTTTCCTTTTTACATTGTGCATGAAGGGAAAAAAAGTCACATCCTTTCTACTTTCAAATAATTTTAACAAAGTGCGTAAACCACATTTGATTTTATTATCGCTTTCAACAAATACGCCAAATTTCAAAACGTCCCAATATATAAATTCACATATATGTTCGGAAATTTTGAATAAAAAACTCTTAATTTTATGCAGGTATGCTTACAAATTCACCTAGTATTTTAAGATGACGGGGCAAATTTTATACATTATAATTCAAAATATTTTTCGAAAAATTTATAAAATAATTTAAAAAATACAACTTTTTAAAGTAAATCGTAAAAAATGGGTGAATTTTACTTGGAATGAACCTAAATTTCGAAATGTGAAAGAAGGAATCAAGTAAAATTAATAAAAAAAGAGATATTTATAAATATATATCAAATTCAATTAACATTGAGGAGCTAAATATTTGAGAGCTAATTTTTTAAAAGCAATCCTTGGCATTTTTGCAAAATTTGGAACTTTGGCATAATTTGAGTCGTAGAATCGAAGTATGTCGTATGAGTCCCAAAATCGCAATCCGATTTTGTGTCAAAATACCTATGTCAGAATAATGCTATATATAAATCTAATACATATCCTAAGTCGTGCTTTCGAGACATGAAAAACGCAAGTTGAATTTCTTTAGTCTACCAGTTAGAAAGGGAAATACAGAACTGTTCCATTTTTCCTTTTTCGCAGTGTACACTGCGAATCACTCATCACTTATTCAAACTTCTGATAAAAATGTCATGCAAGGATGGTTATAATATTTTGCAGATTTGTCAACTTCTAACAACTGATTATCCTTTTCTTCTCTATATTTGATATTTCTCCCAATAATGAGCACGAGCGCTTCATCGAACTTCAGATGCGCTTACCCGAAACAACATTGTCTGTTGCTAGGGTATTATGTATACTCTTAAAGAAGAAATATAAACTTACATTTGCAGACATTGTAGCAAAGTTAAGCATTTTCCAAATTTTTTGTCACAGCCAGTTTGAAGGATTCGCCATCACTTGCCTAACATTATTTTCAAGTACTGAAGTACTTTCTCAATTCCCGATTCTTTTCCAGCATAAATCAAACGCTCGAGGCGTTGCAAAAACAGGCGTGAGGTAAATTAAATCTCTGTTTCTGACTGGAGTGTTGAGTGAATTGTTATGTCGTGAAGCCAGATGATGCGTGTCGTGAAATTTTCAAATTTAAATATGCATTTTATGCCGTTAAAGTAGAGAATGGTTAAAATTCTCTTCTGTAAGTCTTCCAATAATTTTTGTAGACAGAATTCTTTAAATGCAAGCATACATTAACAAAACATAAAATAATTTTAATTAATAGTAAAATATAAGAATTTCCCGAGACATTGACCTTTTTGAGCTTTTCAGGTATAGAAAATAAATTATTACTTTTATTTGTGTTCAAAGTTCTAAAAATCAATCTATAATAACAAATAAACGAATGCTTGAATGAAAGTTACGAGTTAATAGCAAAATGCAAATATGCGCCTAAATATTATTGAAAAATACAGTGTACTTTCGATTATCTGGGCTAATGCAGAGAAAACAATTCACGGATAATTGAAAAACACGGATAATCAAACTGTCAGTTTTCATGCAAGTTGTATGTTTTTAATTCTGAAAAAAAATCAGTAATTTAATTTGATTTTCAGAACGTTTAAATATTTGTCGAATTCCACAGCGTATATTTCGAAGTGCTATTTTACAACTGTAGTCGAATCCTTCTTGTTCCAGGAAGTCCAATGGAGTTTCGATAGAAGTTATTGGTATCTCTAGGAGTAAGTGTAACTGTCAACATCTTCTTCGCTTGTACTTTCAATAGCGCTCTCTGCATCTTCTATTCTTGTGACATTTGCAATGATATCTGCGACACTCAAGCATTAAAAGTAAGGCTCACTCGATGTTTTCCCGATCGGGACTTTCGAGTAATTTTAATTAATTAATTTTTAATTGTTTGGCATACAACTTCAGTTATTCCGCGATTCCTTGGCAATTAGATGAAACTTTGATTTCTATATTAGGAAGAATATTTTCTACATCCTTTCCGCATGCCATTGTGATGTAGTTAGTTGGAAGCATACTCGACGCGTATTCGAAAAGGTCCAGCGTTGGGTCTCGGCGAGGGCACTGCACATTTTTCACGTCTGCTGCTTCAAAAAATCCTAATGACTCTACGCTTTTACCCCAATCGAACAGATGTTATTGGTTTTACTTCCGATCTAAAATTGTAAATCAATTTTTGAAAGAATAAAAAAAATTTTGCACGAAAATACTTGCGAAACAAAAACCTCTCAGTGACCAACCGATCAATGCTTCACAAATCAGCCATGTTTAGAACATGTCGGACAGGCTTCTTTGTTTTTTTACTGCGCGGACTTGCGCCTCGTCACGCACGAATAATCCATAAACCGGATAATCCGCACACGGATAAATGAAAGTACAGTGTAATGCTTTTGTTTTTCAGTTTCTTAAATAAAATGGTTATTTTCAATTTTGGATGAATCTAGTGAAAACGACATGCAAAATGTCAAGTTGTAGAGACATTAGGTTATTTCGAAGCAGGAGACATGAAAAATGAGCAATGCCTTCGCCGGGAATCGAAACACGGACCTCTCGGTTACGCGTCGAGCGTGCTGACCACTACACCACGAAGACATGCGAAGAAAGCGGGTGAAATATCTTATAAAATAACTTCGATGAAAAAGTCAGAAGTTAGACTGTCAAGTGGCTCTGACATAAAATTCTCTACACTTCAATATAATTCACTCAGATTTTTATATGACATCATATAATACGATCTCAAACCGCACAATATCATTTTACTTCCGTTTTTAGTATTATATTTATGCAAACCAACAAATTCTGCAACTGAAGCTGCGAAATTACTACGATACCGACATGATCTGACTATTTCCATTTTGGTATATCAACCATAAAAAACAAACTCTGAAATTTTAAGTTTTACATCAATCCTGTACGATACTTTAATAATTCTCCCATTTCTCATCCAAGTGTTAATTTAACAAAAATAACAAAAGTTTAGAATCCAGATCAATTTGTTGTGATATACTATCTATGTTTCCATTTAATTGTATGAGCCATAAAAAATGTTTGGAAGAAGCTATAGTGAAAAATCATTAATGTAGTCGTTTTGTATACTGCGAGAAAAAAACAGTTCTATATCTCCCGTTCTACTGGGTCGATTGATGAAATTCAACTTGTATTTTTCATGTCTCGAAAGCGCGACAGGATGTGTATTAGATTCATATATAGCATTGTTCTAATACAGGTATTTTGACACAAAATCGCACTTTTTCTGAAATGACATGCTAATTTTCTTCTATATTTCGATTCTGTGACTCAAATTATGCCAAACTGCTAAGTTTCGTAAAAATCGCACGAGTAGTTTTTTAAAAAAATAGCCTTCAAAATTTTAGCTCCTCAATGTTATTGGTATATATTTATAAATATCTCTTTTTCATTAAATTTAATTGATGCTTCCTTTCACATTTTGAAATTTAAGTTCATTTCATATAATATTCCTCTATTTTTTACGATTTATTTTCATAATTTGTATTTTTAAATAATTTTTATAAATGTTTCAAAAACAATTTGAATTATAACCTATAAAACTTTTACCATCATCTTAAATTGTATGCATGTCTAAGCATATGTGCAAAAAATTAGAATTTTTTATAAAAAATTTCCGAAGATATACTTGAATTTATGTATTTTCGCGTTTTGAAATTTGGCATATTTGTTGAAAGCGATCATAACATCAAATGTGATTTACGCACTTTGTTAAAATTATTTGAAAGTAGGAAGGATGTGACTTTTTTTCCGCTCATCCACAATGTAAAAAGATAAGAACGATGTGACGCTTTTCCCCTCCTGCACAATGAATGGAAAGGAAAGGAAAATATGTTGCCATACATTAAGAAATTCCCCAAATGAATTATTCTTGGCGTAAAGGAAAAAAAATTGCGTTATGTTAAATTTTTGAATTTCTCTGTAAAATTTCAGAGCTAATATTTTTAAAACCTATTACTGCGATTTTTACTAAACTTGGCAAAATTTGAATTATAACCAATAAAATCATCTTAAATTATATGTATTTCTAACTATCATCTTAAAGTATGTGTATTTCTAAGCTTACCTGTAAAAAATAGTGTTTTTTATTTCAAATTTCCTAAGATGTACGTGAATTTATATGCTGGCGAATTTTGAAATCTGGCATATTTGTTATAAGCGATAATTTGTTATAAGCGATAATAGCGCCAAATATGTTTTAGGCACGTTGTTATAATTATTTGAAAGTATAAAGGGTAACCATTTTTTCAGCTCGTTTTGCAATGAAAAAAAGGAAATGAAAATATGTTGCTTTAATAAAAAATTTCGCAGAGTAAATTATTCTTGGTGCAAACTGAAAAAAATGTTCCGAGATCAATTTTGGAATATCTACTTTCTCACCAAATCTTACAAAATTTAATATTTAGGCATAATTTGGGTCGTAGAATCCAAATAAGGAAAAACATTGGTATGCTATTTAAGAAAAAGTCCCATTTTGTGTCAAAATACCTTTGTTAAGAGCAATGCTATATATAAGTCTAGTATATATCCTACGTTGTGCTTTCGAGACTTGAAAAACGCAATTTGAATTACGTCAATCGGCACCGGTTCAGTATAACGGGAGATATAGAACTGTATTTCCTCCCCCGCAGTGTACGTCTACCACTTTTAGTATGAAATGGAGCGATGACAAGTACCTATGCGGCTGTAAATGTGCTTTTCATTCTGTGTCTTTAACGATATTCTTTTGTGCACATAAATTCTTCAGAAAACTAATAGATGGAATGTCGAGCATAGAAATAAAAGCACGACATCCGTAGATAGAAGCCATACTATCGAATTGACTGTTCTTAACTTTATGAACTGTGTTTTGGTAATGCAAAATATCTTTGTATCTATGCAAATAAATTCATTTAGCAAGTCAAATTATGTACGATATGTTACTCTGGCCGCTATCACTGTTCAAGTGACCTCGAATCTTCCCAGTTTCCTGAACCTACATTAACTACCTCCAATGAAAGTTTTATCATATGCCAATTTATACGATAGTTATAATTAAGGAGAAACTCAAATTAGGTTAGTTTATAATGATAAGGTACACGAAGGCTAAACGCCTTGAGAACTCGTACCTTTCCTGAAGGGTTTCCTGAGGAATATGTCTTACACGGAAAGCTTCCTCTATGGAAGGTTGAAAGGGGAAATGATTAATATTTACATTGCATATATGATTAAATCACGAAAACTCAACTCAGACAATCTGTTTCGCGCACAGCCTCACGAAGAAAGACATTAATAAAACGTGTACGTATATTCTTTGGATTTTGAAATGAAATTATAGAGAGACTTAATCAGTTTTGTTAACATAAGATTCCTTTGATATTAAAATTTTTAAATTTGATTGCTTGAAATTCTGTGGAAATTGCTTTTTTCGAAAAAGGTAAATAAAGCTTAAGATATATATATTATATATATATTGTTACGTGAGTACGGGTTCGTTATATATTGAATGCACAAATTGTTAAAAAGTTTACAAAAAAATTTATTCTTTCCACAAGAAATAAATTAAAATGCTGAAATATTTCTTCACAGATCTTCGCACAATATCACAATATCTCAAACGTTTAGCAAAAACTCAGTTCAAAATAGATAAAATAGTTCTATCTCACAGTGAAATCGCTACAATCAATACAGCATTAAGTACACAAACAGCAGTTCGCTTTTTACAGCTACAACTACAACAGCAACAACAGCAACTACAACTGAGATGAGCTGTTTCAACTCGGCTTTTATAAGCTTTTTAATTATCAGTAGAACAATCACGATTTTTCTAGATTTTTCTGGATGGCAACAGTAATGACGAGATATTTATTTATTAAGGATAAATTAACGCGCTCTTTTATTTTTATTGTTATTTTTTTTTTCCGACGTAGCTTTCTTTTCAAAAATCGCCTGCGTTGCACGGGGAAATAAAATGGAATTTTAATTACAATTCTAAATAAATAACCAAATAACTGTGAAATTCGTAACAATATAATGCAAGAGCCTTTATCTTGTTGTATGTAAGTTTTTTTTAAGTGGAATACGATGTTGAGATTTAATCCAATTCGAAAACGGGCCACATAATTTGATTCATTCCGATACCTTTAAGAAATACATCGGTGGAATTTTGATACATTCCGAGTAGGTCACGCCGTACCTAAATATACCATACCGTAAGGCGGTATTAAATTTAAAGATAATCTTAACAAAGGGCCACAGAATTAAAAAGAAATTTATATGATTTTTAGTCCTCCTTACTTTGAACACAGTAAAGAAAAACCTAAATCGCAAAAATGCCAAAATCAAAAGTAAATTTTTTAAGTATTGAAAAACCAGTTACTATTATTGATAGCAGATTAATCGACTTATCAAGGGGATAAACCAATCTATCATCAATTAACAGTAACAATTAACAGTAATTAACAGTGTTCAAAGCAAGGAGGACTAAAAATTATATAATTTTTTTTTAATTCTGAAAATTATCTTTTCAATGATGTTTTTAAATTAAATTTCCTTTGTTTGGAGATGTAATATGGAGAGATTTCTTTTTATAATTTATAGTGAATTATTGCTTTATTACTTTGCAGCTTTAGCCCAAGTCTTGGGCTTATTAATTTACTTTTAATTACTTTCATTATACACCTTTGAGAAAAGTAGTTGACCTTTAGTTGAAAGAAGTAACTTTTAAGTATTTAAAAATAAATATTGAAAATGTTTGGAATTTCAGAATATGTTATGTCATGCAGAATGCTTAAGATCTCTGTAAAAAGAATATTAGATAAAGAATTTAGAACAATGTAATGGCATAAAACGAGATTGTCGAAAATCACGTTTGATTACAAACATTAATAAAAGTAATTTACCGTAATAAATATTTTTGATTAAAGAGTTTGTTGCTCTCATTAAATTAAAAAATGGCTAAAACACAAGGTTAGAAATCATTGTATTAAAAGTCAGCTGAAAAGCAGAAGATTTTGGTATAATTTTTCCAGATTTGTAAAGTTTGTTTTAAAATAATCATATATTCTAGTAAAATGTGAAGTAAAAAGTCTTCTTTCTTTATTCTGGTTTAAGGGAAAAATAAAATGCCTTAGGACCTGAGGATAGTTGAATTAATTAGCTAAAGGAAATAAAAGTAGATTTTTCAAGCGAAAATGTGAAAAGAAAATGGAAAAATTCGAGAGTTTAGATAACATAAAGAAAAAGAAGGAAATTGGATTTCTTGAGTAAAATTCCTAATGTGTTCAAAAGTAAAATCTCCTGAAATATCACCACCTTTTAATTTGCTTTTTCAATCCAGGTATTGATTTTTCCCGTATAGTTGGTTTGAACCACTGCTTGCATATTGTTAGCTCCTAAAATGCTACCTTGTTCTATAATTACATTAGTAAATATAACTAGATAAACTATAATAATATAAAAAAAATCTGAAAGGTTTCAGATTTTAAATTACCTCCAAAAGGGCGTTTTTTTAACGATTTGTGTGTTACCTTTATTTATTAAATATCATGTTCTTCGCATTTAAGCCATACAATTCAGTTCAAGAGCAATATCGCAAAATGAATTTGAAATGAATATATCTTTAGAATTTCTGATACGCAGTCCCGCGCGCTTTAGAAGGGTTTTCCCCCGCAGAGTATTGCCATTGCTCGCTTTTAAATCGTTTGAGTTTGTTAATCAAAAATTCGTTAAAGTTTTACAAATTATGAAATAGATGATAAAACAAATTCCAAATTCGGACTTCCAGATGCGCATATTCGAGTGGAAAAGTACGTTATTCAAAACTGAATGGCTCTAGGTACCATTGTTTTATCACATTTGGAGAAATATATATACATTTATGCAGATTCTTCATTATTTAATTTCTTTAAATATAATACAGGGCTGCAATATTTTGTGGCAACAGTTTGAAAAGTGATTCAGACTTTTAATATTTCCAACGCAAAATCGCAAATCGAAAACGAATACTCCTTCAGGGACAAAGCTCCTTTAAATTAATAGGAAGTACACGTATATAAAAGGCAAACTTCTTCTGTAAAATGTAACAGTGGCTTAATGTAAAGTAAACAAAATTAATGGTGGTGATATTGTCAAACATTTATAGTACAGATATAGTATTTGGATTGATTAAACAATTACGTTCGAGTTGTTTAAGAAATACTCGGAATAATAATGAAATATGTTTGGTACGGCTTCAGAGTATCAAACATACGAAAGTAGCATTTGATGAATGAATTCTGGAAGAGTAACCAGTAGAAGATAAGCGGCCAGCTTAATTTAGATGGATGTAGTCAAATGAGAGTCTTTCACAGACCAAGAATCCGAATATAAATCTAAAGCAATATCTTGAAGCACTGTAAAAGAAGAGCCCGATTTACAGTTGGCATTGATGATTGGTATGATTTGTTATCTAAAAATTAATGTATGCCTACGATTCCGATGAGATCGTCGCTGGAACGTCAGTATTTGTTTTCCGTGCGAAAAACGTATTTTATGAAATAGGTCTTCTATATCGGGAGATCACTAGAAGGAGAAAAACTAGAACTACTCGGTCAGTCGCTACATATGTCTATGATTACTATATATATTCTGTGTAGAATAGTGTCGAATAGCATTTGGAAAGGGAGTCGTTATTTGTATATATAATCATTATATATATCCTGTCTGTGACCTGTAAGGTGCATGAGGCTTTTGCCAACGATAGGCGTATATTGAGTGCTCCTTGCCACGAGGAATTTCATGGGTTTGGGCTGATGTTGCTGTTAGACAAAAGAGCATAAGTAACAAAAGCATACAAATTGTGTAATAAAACAAGTATTCCTTTATGGTTTCTTGCATTTTAGTGCCATGAAACATATTTTAAATATCCTGTTACAGTATGTTCAGGATTTCGGAAATTTTATGGAAATTTCATGAGTAAAACTAATCTTCTGAATGCTTTAACATTTTCAACCTATTGCCAGGGCGAAAAAGTTAAAAGATTTAATAATTTCACTGTTAATTCTTAAATCTTAGCCTGGATTGCGTGTATTAACATTCTATGCTTCAAATAGTAAATAAACACGCATACAATGCTCATTGCTTATTAAACTCATTAATTAATAAACTCAGCTATTACTGCGTTCAATTTTCCTGGAAACAAAATGAATATACAATAGTAAAACAGCCGTTTACTATACTCCTCTCCGCCGCTTATAAAACTTAAACAAACGAATGTCTGATTATTCAAAGCCGAAATAAACTGTTTGTGGCTGATAGAAGCTGTTTGTAGTTCTTTCTCTTGTAGAGACATTAGGTTTTTTTGAAGCAGGGAAATTGAAGAAATGAGCAATGTCCTCCTCGAATCACAGACCTCTCGAATATGCGCCGAGCGTGCTGACCACTAAACCACGAAAACATGCTAAGAAGGGAGAAAAATTTTATATACCACCCTTATAAAGAGGGACTGGGGATTAGTGGACCCAGTCGCCAAATCCTGGTGGTGGAGAATCATCATCCACCACCTTTTTTTTTAGTTCGGCGCCACTTTAGAGGTATTAGAATATTTTGTAGTAGGAGAAGAGACAAGTGAGTACTGCCCTCGCTGGGACTCGAACCAAGGACCTCTCGAATACGCGCCGAGCGTGTTGAAAACTACACCACGAAGTCATGCTAAGAAGGCTGGAGAAACAGCTTTTTTTTCACTTATGCAGTGATTCAATGAAATGTGTTTTGGAGAAAGTTTAGTGAGTGTAGTTTGAAACAGGACCCCTTTGGGTGTTGGGTACACTTCCCTAGTTTCTACTAGATATGATTTGCAAATCTCTTTTTCCAGCCTAGGTCTAAGAGCGACAGAATACCTTTACCTTATGATTACAAAAGCAGTCCTCTAGAGGCACTGGAGAAAAGTTTTTTAAATGAATAAGTGTTTCATAGAATTAAAAAATAGGGGTGTTTAAATGAACATTTGTTCTCTTTATCGAACACCAACTGACAGGGGATGGACGTGCCTACAGGCATTAAGTTTGAAGCGTGTTCTAAGAAACAATCATGAAATAGTTGCTTGTATTATCGTAGATTATCAGGCATTAATTGAAAAAGGGGAGTGATCGTTGTAGGCTGATGAAACAAGATAAGAAAGCATTGATTACCCCTATAATAACCATGAAGTCACAGGTCGACTTGACAAACAAAGTTGCAATTAATTTTCGTGCTGGAACGAAACAGGAATATTGGATCTGAACAAATAACTGGAAGAAATATTTTTATTTGCTGTGTGTATGACTTGTGCCTAAAAGAAATGATTTTAGCTTGAAAAAAAAGGTTAAATTGCTGAAAGATTATATGACGCTTCGTAAATGCAGCCAAACAAAAGCAACTGTTAAAATGGGGATTTCCCAAGCAGCATTGTGCAATTAACTTAAACAAAGAAATAAAACTGATAAAGGATAAGTAAGAAATGCAGATGTCTGGAGAAAGTGCAAAACGGATGGAAACTCGAGATACGTTGAAACCGCTATTCTACAATGGTTTCAAGCTAAAAAAATGATCCAATTTCTAGAGCTTTTTGACCACAAAAATTGAAGAATTCGCTAAAATGCTAGGAGAGAATTTTGTATCAACTGATGGATGGTTCACAAGATAGAGAAAAATAACATTGCTTATAGGAAACTGCATGGTAAAAAGCAAAAGGAAGATCATCATTCGGCTGAAAAATGGATAAAAGTGATTTTATCTAGGCTTCTAAAAGAATACAAGCCACACGAAATTTTAACACGGATGAAACTGGTCTGTTTCCCAGAGCATTAACGGAGCACGGTTTAAATGTGAAACAGAAGCTGGTTTTAAGAAATTAAAAGAACGAGTTATTGTGTTATTAACATGCAGTATGGGTGCAAAATTAAAAAGACTCCGGCGGTTATTGGAAATAAGAGAAAACCACGATGTTTAAAAGAGTGAAGACTTAACTTTTAACTTACCATAATAATAGGAATTCATGGGTGACAAACAATATTTTCCTGATTTTGTTTTGAAATGGGAGAGAAGTGAAAAACGAAAACCAGAAACAGAAAAACGAAAACCTATTTGATAACTCTGCTATGATATGTTTCCGAAAAACATTAAATTAATGTTTCTTCCTGGAAAGACGACTTTGATCGTTCTAAAATTAGATTCGCGTATTATAAAAGCTTTCAAATGTAGCAAAGAAAACGTGTTGTTAAAAAAAATAAACAGAATTGAATCTTCTGTAAATGTAAATCTTCTCTAAAACTTCCAAAAAGTTAACTAAGTTGATTCTTTGCTGGAAACTGTGCATATTACAATCAACGCATTGGAAGTAGTCTCCCAAAACACAGTTTAGAAACTGCTTTAGAAAGTGTGATTTTTGTTTAGAAGAAACCACAAGGAAACTGCAAATTATTCTTAATACTTCGGACATCAGTGAGTGAAATCACAAAGATTATTTTGTGAGGGATATATGAAAACAGACTGAGGGAAATTACGATCTAGGAAATGTTAAAGAACTGCTGAAACTGAAACTGACAGTGAAAGTGATGCAGAAGAAAATGAATACATGCCAATCTCAGCTTAATCGAGAACAACATTGCAAATTCTAAGGAGTACCCTTGAATTGAAAGGTGGCTATCAAAAAAGCTACCAACCGATTTGCAAGCTTGAAAATACAATATAAAGACAGTTAACGAAAGAATGCGAAACAAATACGGGTAGAGCAGTTCTTTGTAAAGGTTTAAACGTTCATCAGGCAGGTAAATATAAATTTTTTACAGAAAAATAAAAATAAAAATAAATTTCCAGGTTTCGCGAATAATTTAATTTTAGCATTAATTTTTAATTAAAAATTTAGGCATTAATTATTAGATTAATTTTCGTTTGCTATCTTACTAAAATTTCAAAATTGATATCGTAATATGCAATACTGAAATCGTCAATTATTAAACTCAGCCCTTAATAAACACAAATATGGTTAGAACGGAAGTGAATTTAATAAGCGGTGGACACTGTATTTATAATTATTAAATAACTACTACCCATTAAATCTCATTTAAACTTCACTGAGATTTACAGTTGGAATTTAAGAACAGAAATTTCTGTAACTTTCATTGAGGCAGCAAATCACAAAACGCTGTTTGTAATAAAAACCATTTAATTAACCCCTACAAAGTAATGAGTGTTTACTTAACTACTAAATAAAGGAATCTCAGTATTCAGTTATCCTTGGGAAATTTCTTTCTTTACTGGAATGATTATTGATTTATTAAGTAAAAAAATTTAATAGCAGATCATACATCCCTCAAAAAATTAGCTGAATAATTAAAACACTCTTCTGAGCTCCCTTTTATTTGGGCTTAAATTTATATATTCTGTCATTAAATCGGGATGAGCGAATGTAAATAAAATAAAAGCACAGCAGTTTAATAAAAATTACTAGAAATATTTTAGGCAGGATATAAAAGCAAATGGGCTAACTGGTAAGCAAAATTAAAACCTTTACGTTGCATGTCAAAGCAAGTTTTTTATACTTATAATAATTTCCCAATACTTAAATGGCAATCAAGGAATATACTGCTGAGACTATGCCAGAAATTATGAAAATTTATTCCGTTACTCTTAAATGTTATCAGCTCCAAAGAAATTCAGATTGCTGTAATCAGCCTTTGTCAGATACAAATAAATTTTTACAGCCTCATGCTTTCAAATATATTCTCACTCGACTGGAGAAGCTCTAAATGCTGCAAACGTTTGAAAATGCAAAATATAAATATCGTTGAAAATTTTGTGAGTTGTAGAAAACAGAGAAATCGATGTGAAAAGCAGGTTAAAATCATAGTTTTCTATATTTAAACAAAAGCTTAAAGGATGTGCTGAGAAGAAAACGGAAAAAAAGGTGTTTGAAAGAACTGTTTTGCATAAAATTTGACCAAACTGCATTAGGATTGAAATACTTTATCCGAACACAGTTTAATGCTCTCTTATATACGAAAAAATATGCAATTTAGGAATGCAATAGCAAAGCGCGCAGTAAAAGAATTGTGTTAGTAATACTGGTTAAGCTACATTAATTAATTAAGAGCAACTGGAAGACTATCTGCCAATAGGGATGGATGCTTTCGTAGAGCAAGTTTTAAGGACAAGTGGCTCATATCCATGTTGCACATAGAAGAGCCACAAAAACCAACTATGCAGCCAGCGCATTCGCTAGATACGATCCCAGAGTTAGCACTGATATTGATGAGTTAGTCTCTGTTAGGAGAATACATTTTGGCTGTTTGAATTTGTCGAGAAGACATTATTTAAATGCTTACGAACAGTAATCAGCGGCTGAAAGAGTGGAAAACAAATAAATTCTGTTAGATTCATCCAGAGAATTAGATGCACTCAAAAATATCATTTATAAATCGTAGAAACAGCTACAATGAAAATATCTCATAGGTCAGGACAATGTGATCTACGAGCAAGTCATACCATGTCAAGGAAATGTTTAATGGATTTAGTAGATAAGAAAGTAGACATAATGAGTACTAGTTTTCCGAAACTTGCTGCACTTTTAATTCACAAATGCAAAAGTCCACTCCGTCTTCAGATCAATATTTCTTAAGCAGAGCTGATAGGCAATAAAGCCATCACTACTTTGCTGTCTCTATCAACATCTTTCAGCTTAATATATTTTTAGACTGCCTTAACATAATAGGCGACGGAGCAGGCGCCAGCCAGCAGTTACTAATAATATAATGAATATATATGCTGCAGCGGAATCAGAACTGGCTATATACGGCATGGGGCAATGAAAACGTCTCTTGCTTTATCAATTAAGCAGCAAACAATGCTCTTGTTAATAACCCAAGGCTAAAATTTGCCTGTCAAAAGCGTAATTAATTATATCCTAAAATATTGTTGTCAAAATGAGTAAGAGAGTGAAAATCAAGGGAAACGTACACTGCGGAAAAAAAAGGGGGCAGTCCTATATCTTCCGTTCTACTGGGCTGATTGACTAAATTCATCTTGCGGTTTTCATGTCTGGAAAGCGCAACTTAGTATATGCATCAGATTTATATATAGCATTGTTCTAACATAGACAAAAAATCGATCTTGACACAAAATCGGACTTTTTCTGAAATGACGTATCATTTTTTCCACATTTCGATTATACGACTATGCCTAAATATTACATTTTGTAAGATTTGGTGCGAAAGTAGATATTCCAAAATTTATCTCGGGACATTTTTTTTCAGTTTGCGCCAAGAATAATTTACTTTGCGAAATTTTTAATTTATAGCAACCTATTTTCATTTCCTTTTTTTCATTCACAACGTGCCTAAACCACATTTGGCGCTATTATCGCTTATAACAAATATGACAAATTTCAAAACTCCCCAACATGTAAATTCACTTACATCTTAGGAAATTTGGAATAAAAAACACTAATTTTTACAGGTAAGCTTAGAAATACGCATACTTTAAGATGATGGTTAGAAATACATATAATTTAAGATGATTTTATAGGTTATAATTCAAATTTTACTAAATTTTGCCAAGTTTAGTAAAAATTGCACTAATAGGTTTTAAAAAATTAGCTTTCAAAATTTTAGCTCCTGAAATGTTAATTGAATTTGGTATATATTTTTTCATCTCTTTTTTTTGTTAAACTTAATTGATTCTTCTCTTCACTTATTGAAAATTGGGTTCATTCGAGATAACATTCGCCTATTTTTTATGATTTACTTTAAAAATTTGTATTTTGAAATAATTTTTATAGATTTTTCGAAAACAATTGTAAATTATATTTTTACTATCACCTTTAAGTAGAAGTATTTCTAATCAGACCTGCAAAAAATTAGAGCTTTTATTCAAAATTTCCTAAGATATATGTGAATTTACATTTTGAAATTCGGCGTATTTATTATAAGCGATAATAACGAAAATGTGATTTAGGCAATTTGTTAAAATTATTTGAAAGTAGGAACGATGCGACTTTTTTTCCGCTCATGCACAATGTAAAAAAAGAAAGGGAAATAGGTTGCCATATATTAAGAATTTCGCCAAGTGAATTATTCTTCGCGCAAACTGAAAAAAAAATACGCTAAGGTAAATTTTTAAATTTCTTCATAAATTTCGAACCAAATTTTACCAAATTTAATATTTATGCATAATTTGAGTCGCAGAATTGAAATATGGAAAAACATTGGCATGTCATTTCAGAAAAAGTCCGATTTTGTGTCAAAATACCTATATTAGAACAATGCAATCTATAAATCTAATATATGTTCTAAGTCGCGCTTTCGAGACATGAAAAAAGCAATTTTAATTTCGCCAATCGACCCAGCAGAACGGGAGATATAGAACTGCCCCCCCCTTTTTTTTGGCTGCGCAGTGTACTTTGCATATAATTGTGTGTAAAATAACAACGAGTAGCTATTCTGTATCTATGGAGTAAAATAGGGCGCGGAAAGTTCTATATCCTCCTACCTGCTCATCCAAGGCATATTCTATGGACTACCTCCCGCAAATATCTTAGCAATATCTAATATAGACTCCTTTAGAACGAATTTAATTATCATCATGAGACATCCGCGATCAAAAGGTTATACAAGTTAGCATGTTTTCATATTCTTCATATGGCAGAAACAATTATCCCAGTATCGTATGTACCACGGATTCACATCTTAAACCTCATTACACTCATACACGCATACTATAACATATCAAAATCACTAATATACCAATGTCCAGAAGACTTTCATTTCATTAGATTTTATAATAACAACTATCTGCTTTCAAAGGCATGATTATCTCCAGGGTACCACCTACCAGCAAAAATATACAGTATTAACTTATAAATAATTATATACTATGTTATTAAGAATTATATACTAAGTCTGAAATAAATATACTAAATTTATATTTGTTGTTGCATTACTCTCTTTAGAGCCTTGTACAATAAAGGTATTTTGTCATCACAGATGAATTTAATGTAAAATTGCTGAATGAACATTGGTTTGACAAATATGAAAAAAAAATCAGATATATAGACCACACGATTTCATTGTGCTGAATATTAAATTATACGCCTTTTTTCCTGCCTTTCGTTTAAACTTATTTTTTCGAATTTCATTAGAGATATATTTCTCATTCAATTAATTCAGTTCTCACTTCGCGGTAAGGCAAAAATACATAAAAATGCAAAATATCTGTATTAAAAGTTTAAAGATATAGAAAAGCATAAAACACCAAATACAGTTAAAACAATTAAGACTTTTTACAACTAAAATTACAGTTTCTACGCAAAAACAAGCAATTCGGCCAGCGGGCAAGAACTCACATTTTTAGCGCACAAAACTGAAAGTTTACTTTTGGTCTCACTCTGCAAAAAGACACTGAAGGCGTAGAAACTGACTTAATTTGTTGTAGACGCTATGTTGTGTCAATATATGGGATAATCTAATAATAAATGATAATTCCAGAATGGATTAAGTATAATTTAATTCGCAGTAATAAAAGAAGACGTTACTTTGTCGTTGCGAAGCTTAGTTTCTCTAGATTGGCAACAAATCCACTATTCTGCTTAATTTCAAGTGAAAACAAATATGGATGCTATGGTAAAAAAATTAAGCTTAGCCGCACCTAAATAACTTTTAAATTGTTTATAATTCTACAACTACAACATGCAAGTTAACTAAAGGCATTGTAGCGATCATGTGGTTCGTAGACGTCTCGGTAGTTGCTTGCTCGTATCGCCATCTATTATCGCCAGTGGGAAGTGCTGCATCGCATGAGCGGGACTTGATCTTGGATCTATTTATTGGGAGTCGAATTCTTTACCGCTAGCTGAAAACAGCTGCGTTGCTGTACGTTCAGGAATTCTAACTTTTTCAAATTTGCGAGCGTTGAGTTGTTCTCGAGATCGCTACATCATAAAAACCTTAACCGGAAGTTAAGAACAACATAACTGAATAATTTTTAAAGCAAAAAATGCATAACTTACAAACATAGAAGAATAAAGAAACTGAGCTCACTGAGCCGAGTAACAGATTGTATATATATACTTTTGATGTGGCCGATTGCAGCCAAAATAGAAGGTTCATATCTGCATGTTATAGCACTTCTATATACAAAATTTCAACGTTCTGAGATTACTCGTTTTTGAGTTATACGAAATACATACATACGTACGTACGTACAGACGCCACGAAAAAATCTCTTCTGAATCCATTTTAAATCAGTTTTATGATTCGTTTGGTTAAAAAAAGTCCTTTATTCTGTCCTTACATACAGATGTCACGCGAAACCTTTGTTAAATTTCATTCGATAGCGGTCAAAATGGATACTTTCGATGAAATATGATGCCCGAAATTTTTCGCGATTACAATACTTCCTTTTTACTTCGTACAAGGAAGTGAAAATCAAGACTCCCTTCGCTATAGTCATTTAGATAGCTTTGTATTTTTTATTATGTAATTTGTCTATTTGAATGTTGATATTTGGATTAATTTCATGCATAGTTTATATGCGAATATTTCATTTATTGAATATGCTGTTATATATATTCGTACAAATTAGAAACATGCTGAATGTATTTGTTCATTACTTTTACCAGATTTCGCTAAATTAATAAGGCCTTAAGAGATAATATAAAATCTTTCACCAAAGAATATTTTCATTTTCCTTTCGATAAAAGAAGTCATTCTTTAGGGAGTTTGTAGATGACTTCTTAATTTAGTCTTATTCATTGAAATTATTAATTCAGTTGTTGCTAATGAATGAGGCAGACGCAATGCAGCTTTAACTAATATTGTTAAACTAATAAATTTTTGTTTCCTACAGGAAATTTTATTTCAGAAACATTATTTCATGCGCCATGACTTCTTGACTTTTCTCCAATGCTTCTACAATCCTCAGTAAATATCATTTTCTTTCAAGGTCTTCAAATAGTTATATTCTTCAATAAGCTTCGGAAACTCCGAAGCATGCAATATTATTATGTAAAAACAGACTGATTTGATGATTTCACTGTTAAGCGCTTTCGCATCATTGATATCATTTCATTGTTAAGCGTTTTTCGTATATGGCCTTCGAAATTCATGCGTTTGAAACAGCCCGAAGTCAACGCAGATCAACAAGTGTTTCACCAATTTCTCTTTTCTGAATTTCACTGTTACTTAAACTCATTTATAAAGAGCTTTTACTCTTATCCCTAGATACATATTTTCTGCTACTAAAAACTGAGCATTGTCTGCTAGACTTATCTGTCAAGTCGATGTTTGTTTGTTGTTTAAGATTTCTTAATACATTGTTACGGATTTTATATTTAGTTAGCAATTTTCAGAAGAATTATAATTACAATTGTTTTATATCCCCGTGCAATGCAGTACGAGGGATATCTTAAGAGAAAGATATGCCAGGAAAGTAAAAATACAGCAGCACGTGCATTTAAAATTGAATAAATGTAATTGACCGCTGTGTTAGCTGTAACCGTAATTCTACTCTTTTGCTGTTCAGAAATCTCGAGAAAGCAGAAATTACCAGAACACTCTCGCTACCGATTAAAAAGCTTTAAGAAGTCAGAAAGAGTTGCTCAATCCTGTTGTTGTTTTGTGAGCTGTTATTTTTTTGCGAATTCGCGGTGAGATCGGTGCAGATTTCTTTTTGGATTGCGTCGTATTCTAACGTTTTTAGAAATTTAAAGTATAGCTACTGATTATATTGCGTGATATTGAGATATTGTACGAATATCTATGAGGAAAATTCCGACGTTGTGTTATATTTCTTGCGATAAGAATAAATTTTATTAAACTTTTATCTGACTTATATTCAATTTATTACGAACACGTACGCAACAATATTTCATGGTCTTTTCCATTTTATTTCCGACTAACGAACTTGAATAACGAAGTCGATAATCAACTAAAATTAATAAGCAAAATTTAGATTTGTTAATTTTATAAGGACAATGTTAAAAAAGCAAAGTGTCTTTATGTTATGTTTTATAATGTAGTTAAAACTGATTTGGCGTATTAAGTATCATCTTCTACTGCATTCAAGAGAATGTGTAAATTTATATATAATTTTATACACTTAACTTTCTCAAATTATTGTTTATTATTGTTATTTAGAAGGAAGAAAGCACTAGATCTGATGGTAATCGCCGGAGGACACTAAAAGTTTATAAAAAGTACTAGATCTAATATGGAAATCGCGTTCCCTACCCAGTATCAATACCTGAACCTATAGGAATGCTTATAAAGAAATTGACTATACATGTTAAATTGCACGAAGGTTGGTAGAAGATAATAGCCATATTTTGCGCTCTTGTGATAATATATCAGCTGCAACGAACACGCATTTGAAATGATATAGAAAACATCATAACTAGAGACGCACGCAATGCAATCGATTTCTCTTTGTGGATATATACATAATTTGGTCGAAGAAAGATTTTAGACGCGTATTTATCTTAAGATATCCAAAGAATGAAATACATTCCACATATCCAGTAACATTAGAAAAAAGCACAGACTTAATGACGCGAGGGTAATGATCAAATGACAATCCCTACCTGCATGGCTTCTATGATAATTCCTTAAACGCTCAGATATAGAGATGAAATCTCGATTCGCATATGAAACCTTTTAAAAGAATTATTGTCTGTGATTTCACCTTAATATATAATAAACCAGGATTTTATGGAGCGATATTCGTGTCGTACTATTTCGAAAGTAGAATGGCTTACTCAATCCTCGAACTTAAATCGAATTTAAAACAAATGGAAATATGAAGTCGCAAAATTTCAAAACTCCTGTAATCTCTTAAGGATATGCAGATAACAATAACGCTTGAAGAAGTAGAGGGATTGTAAGGTTTCAGTTTAAACTAACAAAGTTTTATGTTAATTTTTTCTTGCCTATAAGTTCTTATTTCAACTTCCCGTTAGAATGAGCGCGCGTTTCAGCTTTATGCTAACTTGAAGTGGAGCCAAGTTTGTATTCAAAGGTTAGCGAGGAATTTCTCTGTGTGAGAGAGCTTTTAGTCTCAGATCACTGCGGCTCTGTTCGACGTCCAGCTGACTAGCTAGCATTTAAGTTCTAAGCCTTAGCGCTGTTACTCTAATACTTATTGAAGTAAATCGAAGTGCGTTAGTATTAGCTAAATCTTGCTATGCACCATTTATCACTTAGAGGCCAACCTTGCGTTCATAGCTCTGTGAGCAACGACGATTTAATTTCTATTTAAATTTAGTTTAAATTATTTGATTGTTCAGTTTAGACCCAAGCGCGGTCATTATTTTCTGTTATCCCTCCCGAGTTGGAAAGTGGCTGTAAATAATAGTGGTTTAATAAAAGAGGATTTTAAATCCTTCTTACGTGCAGTTATTCTACCACTTAACCACAGTATTCTACCACAGAACATAGCTGCATTCAGCTCCCTGTTCAAGATCAGGACTGTAACTACTTCACCACGAATATGCTCGCCAAAAGTATGCACAGAACACTCAGTCCTGACAGGATTTGCTGAATAATGCTGCTTGTTTGCAATTTTGCTTAAGGAAATCTCCCCTCATATTAGTTTTTCACTTCCTTGTGCGAAGTAGAGGAAGTGTTGTAATCACGAAAAATCCCGGGTACCATATTTCAACGGAAATATCCATTTTAATCGCTATCGAATGCAATTTAACGATGTTTTTGAGTGACATTCGTATGTAAGAATAGAATAAAGGACTCTTTTTCCAAAACAAAAATTATAAAACTGATTTTAAACGGATTCTGATGAGATTTTTTTCGCGACCTCTGTACGTACGTACGTATGTATGTATACATCTCTCATAACTCAAAATCGAGTAGACTCAAAACGTTGAAATTTTTTTTGGTTGCAATCGGTCACACCAAAAATATATAAATATATATATATAACCACTATGTTACTCGGCTCGGTGAGCTCGCTTTTTTATTCTTATATGTTGGTAAATTGCGCATTTTTTGCTTTAAAAAGATTGAATTTTGTTCTTCTTACTTCTGGTTAAGGTTTTTATGCCTTTAGTTAACCTACATGCAATATTTGTTGATTTAGCAACAATTTTAACGTTGTTCAAGTGCGGCTAAGCCTAATTATTTTTACATAGCAGCCGTACTTGTTTACATTTGAAACTGAGCAGAATCGTGGATTTGTTGGCAATATAGAGAAACTAAGCTTCGCAACAACAAAGATAATGCCTTCTTTTATCATTGCGAATTAAATCATGCTTCTGGAATTAACATTTAAGTTATTAAATTATCCCATATGTTGACTCAGCATAGCGTCGACAACAAAGTTAGTTAGTTTTTACGCCTTCAATGTCTTTTTGCTGAATGAAACCAAAAATAAACTTTCAGTTTTGTGCACCGAAAAATCTGCCTTCTTGCACACTGGTCGAATTGCTTGTTTTTGCGTAGAAAGTTTATTTTTAATTGTAAAAGTCGTTCTTTAAATTGTTTTAAATATATTTATGTTTTATATTTTTCTATGTTTTTCAAATTTGATAAAAATATTTGGAGATGTTATATATCTTTGCCTTGTCTGGAAGTGAGAAATGAATTAATTGAATGAGAAATACATCTCTAATGAAATTCGCTGAAATAAGTTTAAATGAAATGGAGGGGGAAATGCGTATAATTTAGTATTACGTACAAAGAAATCATGTGGTGCACATATCAAATTGTTTTTCTACGACTTCATACATTCTTTCAACCTTTATTATTATTTTTTCTCTTTCAGGTCGTATTTTTCCGCTTATATTCTTACTTAGTTTCTAAATGATTAATATTTATTTTTCTTCCATTTCAATGTGTTAAAATATGTATAGATTAGTACATATTTTATGATTCTGTATGTGTTTTGTTCCTGAGTTGGTTTTTAATGTTTCATATTGGTGTATTATCTTTGAGGTTAACCGGTAATAAATATTCTGCTACCCTTCCTTCGAGTTCTTTTAGTCAAATTTTATTAACTACATGTTCCACTCAGCTTTTATTTCATATTCTCATTTTTAATTAAATTTTTCCATTTTGTTTCGAGATTTTTTTTATATATGAGTGTATTTTTCCTTGATAACATTTTCCATTTTTATTTCACCTCTAATTTCTGTTACGTTTATATACAGATATTGCCTGCCATTATGACACTGAATTCTATAGGGAATGACATTTGCATTCGAAAATTTGTCCCCGAATGCTGTTTTCATTTTCTTAAATCACATTTACTGTATTTATTTATAAAAGTGCATTTTCGAATGTCTGTCATATTTAATCTAGTACGCATTTATGTAATATTTCTTTTATATTTCACAAATATTGCACCAAAGTGCATAACCATTGCATAATAAAATGTTGGCAAATAAAATAAAGCTTCGTTAAAGACTCAATTTCATCTTAATTTTAAACATCATGAGGTTCCTTTCTCAGAATTATGAACAAATGTTTCAAAGCTTGTTTGATTTACATATGCTGACAAGATATCTGATCATGTGGTCTATACCTGTATATGCTATTCACAAATTTGGAAAATTTTATATAAAAAGTCATATATTTAATATTTGTCCGATTTAAAAAGAATTCATTAGAACTTTAATTAATTAAAGCAGTAACACTAATAGTTATAATTATTAAAGAATCCCTTTTTTAATTAATAAATTAAAATGTTTTGTTTAAAATATCGATATGCGTTTTTTTGAGAAAAAATGAAATTTAAGTTTTATGAATTCAATCAATCCACAGTGTTTCCTGCTTTCAAGTAGGCAATATGTCCTGTGACTCGGTAAACCAAAATGACCGCAACGGAAAAAATTGTTTTTTGTTCGGTCATCGATTTAGAAGCATGAATTTTAACCAATTCCGAAAATTTTTCAAACTATAAGTTGTAGAATCTGAATTCAAAGAGTCGCCGTCCTTGTTGATTTCTTTGTTCGTTAATGGACGGCACTGGGAAACTTACTTTTTTATGTGGAATTTGCTTAGAACACTTACGTTTGCAAAAGCGGACCATGCTTATAAATCTCCAGCATGAATCACAGACAGATTTCCTACTTAGAAATAATTTTCTGAAACTTGATATCAATTCGCATTTGACCACGGTAATGGATCCTATATTACTGAATTCTAGAACTCAGAAATGTCCGCTATACTTCTAATGTTATTTTGTCTTCTGAATTGCGTGACACGGGTAATCGTCAACATTACCGCTCAAACTGCTAGACATGAACTTCATTTCTGCACGGGTATAACTTTCAAGCTACATTGCGAATTTACGTTGTTTTTAAAGTTGAGTTATTTAAAATAAATTCTTCTTTTGTAAAAGCTCTATACATCATTTATCGATATAAATGACTTCGTTTCCTCTCGCTGCATTCATTATTCGTTCCGTTATTCAAAAAGAAAACTTATTTTTACTTCCTTGCACGAAGTAATAACGAAGCATTGTAATCGCGAAAAATTTCGGGTACCGTATTTCAACGAAAATATCCACTTTGACCGCTATCGAATGCAATTTAACGATGCTTTTGCGTGACAACCCGTACGTAAGGACAGAATAAAAGACCCTTCCCCCCCAAAAAAATTATAAAACTGATTTAAAATGGATTTTGAAGAGATTTTTTTCGTGGCGTCTGGGCGTACGTACGTACGTATGTATGTATCTCGCATAACTCAAAAACGAGTATCCCCAGAACGTTGAAATTTTGTATATAGGATTACTGTAATATGTAGATGTGCACCTCCTATTTTGGTTTCAGTCGGCCGCACTAAACGTATATAATTATATGTATACACATATCCACTTTGTTTCCGTCTCAGTGAGCTCAGTTCCTTTATTCTTCCATGTTTGTAAATTATGCAAGTTTTCCTTTAAACGTTATTCAGTTATGTTGTTCTTAACTTCCGGTTAAGGTTTTTATGCCTTTAGTTTTATGCCTTTAGTAAGTTATAGTTGTAGAATTATCAACAATTTAAGTTATTTAGGTGCGACTAAGCCTAAAGTTTTTGCCATAGCATCCATATTTGTTTACATTTGAAATTAAGCAGAATAGTAGATTTGCTGCCAATCTACAGAAACTAAGCTTCGCAACTACAAAGTAACGTCTTCTTTTATTATTGAGAATTAAATTTTGCTTATTCAATTCTGGAATTATCATTTAAGTTATTATATTTCCCATATATTGACTCATCATAGCGTCCGCAAGAAATTCTTTGAAAGAATTTCTTTGCCTGCAGTGTCTTTTCGCCGAGTGAAACCAAACTTAAACGTTCACTTTTGTGCACCGAAAATTCTGCCTTCTTGCCTGTTGGTCGAATTGCTTCTTTTGCATAGAAATTATACATTTAATTGCAAAAGAATTTTTTTCTGTATTTAGTGTTTTATGTTTTCCTATACCTTTCAAATTTTAATATAGCTATTTTGTATGCATTTTTGTCTTGTCGCGAAGTGAGAATTGAATTAATGAAATGCGAAATATATCTGTAATGAAATTCGAGGAAATTAGTTTAAATGAAAGGCAGGAAAAATACATGTAATTTATTATTCCGTACAAGGAAGTCATCTGGTGTGCACATCAGATTTTATTTTAGTCTTAGCTTTGAATTGTACTCTGTTATGTTTTCTCTATATAAAATAAAACAGTTGAGTCCAATAAATATGAACATTCGACATATAATATGTCGAATGTTGTGCTACGAACAATTGTGCTTTGTTTTCAGTGCTACCATCTTCAACTCATCCAGTGTGTTGAAGATGGTAACTTGTGTTTTGAATTTTAGGAGTTGAAGTTACTGTGGACTGTTTAGAAGGATTCTGAGCTTATTACATCTTTATTTTAGTTTTATTTTAGATTTTAAAAAGTGTTTAACAGGTTTTTTTGAAGATCTGCGAAGGCTCAAAGGCTTTTTCTGTTTAATAGCTTATTTATGCTCCTTAATGTTATTTCTGATTACAAAGATTTTAAAGGAATTCTGTGCTTTCGTTAAATTGGAGAAATCAGTGTGATTAATTACAAAATAAAACAAATAGAACACCAGAAATTGTCTCCCCACCTACTACTTGGCAACACTTGCCTGACTGAATGTGAACAAAATCCCCTCATTCATTATTTATTTTAGAGCTTACAAAAATTAGTTGAAAGTCTGTTCTTTTGTTTTACTTCTTAAACCGAAATATTTATGAGCTTTTTATATATTTTTACTTGAGATTTGCGCACTTCTTGCAGTAGTGACTAGTGCATGTTTTCGCGGTCTCAGTTTGAACGAAATCTAGATTGACAATAGTTAGTATTTTTTAAAACCAAATACTCAAAATAAAATGTTACGTTAATTAGATGTGACCACATTTAGTCACATTAAATGAGAAAAACCTTTTAATGGAATGCAATTAATTAATGCAAATACTAATGCTTAACACTTGAGTATATTAAAGAAATATTTGAACGCAATTTTCTAGAAGATATCAGAAATAAAGCAATGTACTGATTTTAAATATAGGAATTCTTATTACTTTGTAAAGACACATCAGGTTATTTCGAAGCAGGAGTCATGAAAATGCCCTCGCCAGGACTCGAAGCATGGACCTCTCGAATACGCCCGAGTATGCTGACCACTACATCACGAGGCTTGCTAAGAAGACGGGAGAAATACCTTAAATATCAAATGAATATTTAAACGGCAACCTTCTTTTAAACGGCAACTGGGGATTAGTTGACCCAATCGCCAAATCCTGGTCGCGAAGAATCATCATCCATCACAATTTTTAGTTCGGGCGCCACTGTAGAGATATTAGGTATATTTTCTTTTGAAGCAGGAGAGATTAAAAATGAACAATGTCCTCGAATGCGCGACGAGTCTGTTGACTACTACACCACGAAGGCGTGCCAAGAAGGCAGGAGAAATACCTTATAACTTTATTGAACCTGAGAAAATAAAAATGGAATTCTTTAGGAATCTGATATTAAGCTAAATCAATATATTAATATTGTTTAGTTAATTCAATGCGGCAATGCTTCATAGAGGACTTTCTAAGGAAAATTAGATTTTAATTACATTATGCTCATTGCATAAGCAATGTCAAAATATTCTTAAAGCCAGTCAGTTTTTCAAGTTTGAAATAAAAAAAGTCAAATTTTCAGTACGAAACCGTCGTATCCATTAAAGCAGGAGTGTTAAAACTGGCGAGCCGCATACAGCCCTCGAAACAATTTTATGCGAAGCCATTTCATTTCATTCACGTATATGTTGCAAATACGTTGTTACAAAGATTTCAAAATTGTAGCTATTTGAAATTCGATTTTATATTATTTTCTTTGCCATTAAAACCGAATGTGAGCAACATGCCATAAAATCTAGAAATGTAATTAATTGATTTAATTGATTTGCATTGTGAAGTAAATCTTATTCTACGATTTCATGATATAGATTTCATTGACTTTACTTCTTACTTGCCAAAAAACAAGTAAATTCAGTTAAAATACCTTTTTACGATTTACGAACCTGCAGCTTATGCGCATTTCGACTTAGTCTTTAAACTCTGTTCTCAAATTGCTTGCAAAAAATATCTTCTTTCTTTTGAATATGTATATATATATATAGGATATTTTAAGGTTCTCACTCTATTCTCAAACAGACGTTAAATTTGCTTATTTCTGGCAAAAGTACGTTAAAGAAAAATGGCAATAAAAACAAATACACAACTGTGTAAACCTTTGAAATTGTGTAAACCAATTTCTTAAGAAAAAACCTTCGAAATCTGGACGTTCAGTTATAGGGTATTTCTCCCGCCTTCTTCGCATGCCTTCGTGCTGTAGTCGTCAGCACGCTCGTGGCGTAATCGAGAGGTCCGTGGTTCGAGTCCCGGCGAAGGCGCTGCTCATTTCATCACTTCCGAAGTAACCTAATGCCTCTACACTGGCGCCCGAACTAAAAAGGTGGTGGATGATGATCCTCCACCACCGAGATTTGGCGATTAGGTTCCCAAAACCCCAGTCGCCCTTTAAAAGGTGGAGTATATAAGGTATTTCTCCCGCCTTCATCGATTGGCTTCATGGTGTAATGGTCAGCACACTGAGCGCGTATTACAGAGATCCGTGGGTCGAGTTCCGGTAACGGCATTACTCATTTTCCCTTTCTCCTGTTTCTAAATAATCTAATGACTCTACACAGTTACTTATGGATGCATATGAATTTAGTAAATGGCGATAACGAGTGATAATGATAAAATTTCTAGCCCACA
>KK121454.1:340847-357395 GCA_000611955.2 Stegodyphus mimosarum
TATACCCAATTATCGAGCACATGGCCGTCACTTCCGAAGTTACGGGTTGCGAAGATTAAACACATTGAACACAAAGCACAAGAGGTATTTTCTTCTGAAGTAGATTCGCCATTTCATCCAGAATTCTTACCCCTCAATTATACAGCTTTCATTAAATTAGAACTTGACTACTCCTCTATCTCAGGTAACTTAAGGCGATGGGTCGATGTTTCCAAAATGGGATGGCGTGAGAAGTGTGTGGCCTCACACGCTCGATAGAACGACGTTATGCAGAAAGAGAGAGGAGAGCGAGCGTTCGTTCCGTTCCGTGCAAGTATGGCCGGAATATCGCGCGAAGCGCGATCTGTCCGGCTCATGAAAATAAAGCCCAGAGGGCACATGACATTGAAGCTGTGACAGGTAAAAGAAGGTCTTCGGTGAAAACGGGGGGCGAGCAGGACGCACAAAGCCAGAGAGGCAGATAGCAGAATAGCGGAATGCGCAAGACACAGGAACCGTGAGGATAGCAGCATAACAATTAACAAGTATACACATGTTGAAAAGCAGCGACAACAATGGTCAGTGTGAAACAGGAAAAACGTAAGCTGTAGGGGATTTAGTCATCGAATTAGTGTAGGTAGAGAGTACAATCTAATGTAAAGGGGTAAGAAAGACTTGAGAAAAAATTAAAGTGAGGAAAGGCGAAAAACACTAGCAATCTGTGTAACTATGACAGATTAGGTTGGGAAGTTTAAGTCCCTAGTGAGGTGGGCCGCATAAGGTCTAATCAGTGAGTCCTCTTCCAGTATCATGTAATTAAAAACATTTAAGTCTGACATATGGCTACAGTCCTGTGCTTTCTCATAGAAATTTTTGTTCATTTTATGCAGGTAACTTTCAACTGTGTCTATCTTCAGATCTGTATGCAATGTATGATTTGAAACATAGAAGTGGGCATTAGTAATCATACGCAGTAATTTATTTTGTACAATCTGCAGCTTCATAATATCCTTATGCTGGGCTGAAGCCCAGGCGGGTGACGCGTAGGTGAAGATGGGTCTGATGATAGAGACATAGACGTGCTTCTTGCGTTTCAAATCAAGCATAGAAGAAGATGATAAAAGAGGAGTGAGATTTTGGATGATTCCTATTGTTCTGCCTCTGATGTGGTTTATATGGTCGCTCCATTGGAAATTTGAATTATATTTAAGTCCTAAATAATTACGATTACGATTACAGCGGCGATGACGATACACTGCGCGCAGTGAGAATTCCATATTCTCACAGTATGGCGCCGTGTTGCCAAAGGTATAGCAAAATTAATAACATAGTCAACAACATGAGAAAACATGTTCAGTCTTTGTCACTCAAAATATCATCAACGATATTTTCTTGAAACTAGATTTGAAAATTTAATCAGAACACAACTTAATATTTTCTTATATTCATTTCAATGAAAATGTATCGGGTAATTTACTTGGAGCCATTTTGATGTTTAAAATGTTCGTCTCCACGTCTAATAATCAAATAAACACGTAAATTTCAGAGTAATGTTCGTTAGGCCCAGTTCTGTTATGTGCCACGCCGTACCTGTGACCTCGATTTCAGAACATTTCCATAGATCGAAAAAAATGACAGTTGTCCGTTCACGCTCTTTGTCTTCGTTTTTTATGATTAAATTCCTACTATTATCTCACACTCTCCCTGTATCCTATGTAAATTTTCAATCGTTAATAAAATACATTTTATCCATCTACTCAAATTCAAATACATTTTTTTTAAACTTGTAGAGGATGACTCTTGGTGTTAATGCAGTTTTTTCTCGTATTAAAGTCAATTCCTACTTATTTATTCCTGTTCATCAGAACTAAAGATACGCTGTTTTTATTAAATATATTATAAGACTTACAAATAATGACCGTTTATTAGAAATTTTCACGTGCTGTAAAAATTAATTTCACGAAAACTTATAAATAATAGTACATTACTGTCATAAATGGGATTGCATTATTTAACAAAAATAAATGGCAACAGTAAGACAGAGTTCTAAAGATTTTTAAAACGCATGGAATTAAAGAATCGTAGTTTTATAGAGTTGGCTGAAGCGGCTGTAATTTACCATTAGGTAGCGAAAATTCTCCCCATATTTCTATATTAGCGTGATAATAATATATATTTAAACCCTTTAAAATGTTCCTTGCTTTACAAACGGAGAATGCGAAAAGAAAGCGAAAAGAAACTACAACACAATGCAAGCGACGATTAGAGAAAGAAAAACATAAGCGCCAAGAAAAGCTTCCTACGAAAACTCTTCGCAGCAGGTCAAGTATATGTCGCCTTGAGTCGTGTAAAATCAGTAGATGGAATATTAATTGAAGAACTGGAATGCTCGAAACTTACTGGAAAGTTTCCTTGCAATAATGAAGCATTGCAAGAGATAGATAGAATGAGAAATTGTAGACCACCATCAGCTTCAAAAATTAGAAATAAAAAAATGTTAATAATATTAATAAAATGTAACTAAAATAAAGTTTTTCTTTGTTGACCTAAGCAGGAATTGACTTTAATTTTTTTAAATTACTTGTTTAATATAGTTTTGTTACTCATGATACTCGCAGAGCTGCATTGAAATTTCGGTAAGTAAGGCAAGCTAGATGGCCTCTGTTAATTCTATCAGTTTGCTCGAAACTCAAAATTATACTCAAATATAACTGCTAAAGTAGTACATGTGAGCAGAGCAACTACTTTTTTACAGACATATTACTTATGCGTAGAAAACAAATGCTTACGCTTTTACCCATTTCTCGCACAAAATTGAGATGATGATTTTATTCAACTTCATTAAACATCATTGCTTTTGCCAAAACTATGCTGCTACCGTATAGATATTTAGTATACAATTATATGTATTATCCAAATCTCTACGCACCTGTCTGTTTGTTTGGGACATCATCTGCTCCGAAATGGTGGAGAGTTGAGTCCCCAGAGAAGTACCGCCGGATTCCATCATTTCGTCGGAAGCCATCGACCATTCTCATCTTCGTACAATTTTAATCAGTCGAGATACTAATTAAAAACCTCTGAAAGCGCTAACATTTTCGGCTGGCAACAGTCTCGCACGCTGCAGATAAAAATCTGCTTTATTTCAAAAAGCATTGCCACTGCTCGCTTTCAAATTGTAGAGTTAGTAGTTGTTAATAAAAAATTTGTAAGTTTCACAAAATATGAAATAAAAATAGCATTACCAAACATTAAGTATATTATTATTATATAACGTCACATTCTGACGTTGAAGAAAGCGCGCGATTGAATGTGACATCCTTGTATGTCGAAAATGTTTCGTTAATGTTTCGTTGCTGTTGGCAACTATTTTATAGGTTACTGTTGTTGTTGGCAACTTTTTTGTTTCAGGTTAGGATAAATGATGCAGTATGTTATTGCAATGTTAATTCTTTTCCTGATATTGAGAAAAAGTTGTTATATTATATTAAATACTAGCTTTTACCTCGGCTTCACTCGCATTGATGTCCTTAAAGAAGATGCAACTCCACGTGAATTTTAAAAATACGCTCCGCATAAAATTTCAGTAAATACTACTCTTCTTCAATACCTATAGGCCGCGGATATTTTGTATTTACGCGGAGTGTATCGCAACGAAATCTAGTAAAACTGCTAGGTATATTTCCTAATGACTGAAAAATGTTTGTGAAAGAAGAGCCAAAAGCCAGAAATTCTGAAGGATTTTAAATAGTAAATTAAATTAAGCAAATAAAAATTAATAAATGCTTAATTAATAAATGCTACGCTTTCACGCCTTAATTATTTAACTGATCTTCAAAAAATATTTTTGGTATATTAGAAAAGGTTAAAAATGTTTTCGTGGTTTAAGCCACGCACCTTGCGTGCGCAGACAAACTTTTACATCGTTTAACTTATCGTTATGATACTTTCAACATTTAATGTTTGTACAATCATTGTAAGCTATAAAACCTATTATATAGTTTGAAGTTTCAACAGATAAGTTACGTTTTATAGCCTATAACCTTCTCTAATATATTAAAAATATTTCTTGAAAATTTCTTGATGATCGGTTAAATAATTAAGGCGTGAAAGCGTAACAAACAAACAAACTCACATTCGCATTTACAATATTAGTTAGGATAATCATGACATCATACGTATACATATGAACCCGATATATCGAAAGTTTTTCATAGGACGTTACTCTAAATTGGACCTAAAGAAAAAGAGACTTATTTACTTATCTACAAGAAAGAAAATAATGACCTACGCCTCACCTGCTTGGGCTGCTGTGACTAATACAGACTTAAGCAAACTCCAGATCGTGCAAAGTAGATTTCTCAGCATTATCACTAATGCCCACTAATTTACACGTAATAAAGTGCTACACGATGATTTAAAAATTGATCCTCTTAATACTTTTACCAGGAAGACTAATGATATATTTTTCAAAGGACCTACTGAATGTGACAATATGCAACAGTTAATTTATTTTCATTACGAAATTCTTGATAATGATAGACACATTCGTACCTTTACTGCTCTAAGCAACAATCAGAATTTCCCAACCTACACTTTACAGTACACTTTAAATACTACTGTATGAACTTAATATTGAACTTTGGCCCATATCAAGCAGCATCCTCTGAGTCTCTTAAGTGCTCTAAGAATCAATTACATGATGATAGCCAGAAAACAGCAAGCAAAACATGCTTGCTATTCGCGCCAACAGCGGAACTTGGAACAAAAGTTTTTATTTACTGGTTTGGCAACAACAAAATTATTAAATAATTTGTTGTTGCTTGCAAGGAATAAGCTGATTTCATTCATACTGATATATTTTTATACATTTTCCTTTGAGGTGTACATAGAACGTATAAATTTTGCTTTGGCCGTAGCTCGCTTATTTGGCGGGCTTGTCCAACAGATCATGAAAAAAATTTCTTAAGCTAGGAGAGCGAATAAACTAAAGTCCGCCAACAGTTTTTAACCTGTACTCTGAATTAATACAGGTTTTTTACAAAAAAATGAAGAATATTTCACACTGCGAGCTTTAATACGACTAATAGTCGAGTTTCAAAGCTGTGAACAGTGACAACACAGGACAATATTGACGTTACATATTCTTATTTAATTCCTACCATTACTGAAGGAACAAATATTTTCAGCTCTTCAAGTTTTGCTTTACCGCAGCATGTGATATAGTCTGCGATTTTTATCATTTTCATCTTTTATTTAATCCGCCGTTGCAGAAATCAATTGCAAAGCCTCGAAATGTATCTGTACGAATCATAAATAAAATAATAAACCCAAGATTTACAGCTTAAAAAGGCTGAAAAGCATAATTTGGAATGTGGTACAAAGCTGAATAATTTGTAGAACTCTGTATGGAAATTATTTAGCAGGCGATAAATGTAAATGCTGTGGTGACCCTTGATGAAGGATGGATTTATCTAAATGACAGAAAGAAAAAAATTTCTTATTATTGGAAACGAAGAGAAAAAAATAATGTACAAGTCTGGTCCCGTTAATGTAAAGAAAGCTTAATGTAGGGGTTTAAGATTATCGCAGGATTCTCTTATAGTGAAAATTTAAAACTAGAAAGATTGGAAAAATGTGTTAAAATAAACTCCGTACTATAGGAAGATAGTTTTATGTCCAATATTTATAGAAAAACTTCATTTCCTTACCCCAGTGCCTTTCAGATCTCGAAACATTATCAAGACAAAGCAATAAGTTACTCGTATACTTCGAAATGCAGTACTGCATTCCTTGAAAAAAATTAAGACTGATACATCTATGCTTTTTCAACATATTCCTGCGAAATGCCGTGATGTTTCACTTATGCATTGTTGTGTTTTTGGTCTCTTGAAAAGATCTCTTTCTAAGCGCAAACCCACCACCATTTCCAGAAAGTAATAGAAGAGGAATGGAGATCAAGAGATCTGGAAAGTTTATGTAAATCTTTTCTGTCAGAAAAATCATGATGCAAACTTATAGTACAGGAAAAAGACTATTACATCGAGCGTTTAAAAAAATGTTCTTTATATTTAAAAATTAAATAAATGGCAACGAAATATTTTCAAAAATGTATAAACACCCTTTATAGTATTCACCAGGAGGTTTAACTTAAAATTATAGGCAAAAACGCGGCTCATAGGTGAGTTGTATTCTTTCGTAATGTAATATTGACAAAAAGTTGCATTGCGTGAACAAAATCGCATCAAAGGAGTTAGACTTTTTCTATGTTGTAAAAAATTACAAATATGAGTGAAATCTCCATTCCCAAAATCCTTTGCAGCGGATATATTTTTTGAACGTATTGCAACAGCATTTTCTGGATCTTAGCGTAAGATGAAGACATTTCTATACTTCAAAAGCCATTTGTCTGTACAACTGAGGAGCTTTAGCGCCGCACCTTCAGTTGGAAATGATTGATCTGCACAATGATGGCGCAGTAAAAATAACGATTGAAGGAAAGGATCTAAGTCAATTCTAGTATAATATCTTTCAGAATAGAAATACGGTCAGTTAAAATCATATACACGGAGATTTATATCTGCATTTGTTTGTACTTACTGAAATATGAAAAAATCGCAGTACAGGTAGTTTTTAACAGTTGAACATTTGCAAACAACTTTAATGATAACAAATTTGAACTTCGAAATCAAACGTGATGATATATTATCTCAAAACAAAATTACATTCATCGCATTAGTACTAAATTTAACCTATTCTATAATGTGTTTTTTATTTCTTTTTACTTTATTGTACAAAGTAAAGGAAGTATTATAATCGCCAAAAATTTCTCGTATCATATTTCAACGAAAATATCCATTTCAATCCTTTCTCGAAGCTATCTGAACGATGTTTGTGCATGACAGGTGTCCGTACGGACAGAATAAAGGACTGTTTTTGCCAAAAAGGATTGTAAGTTGGATTTAAAATGAATTCCGAAGAGATTTTTTCTTGATGTCTGTACGTACGTAGGTATGCATGTATCTTGCATAACTTAAGAACGAGTAGAACTGTCGAACGAGTAGAATTTTTTTTTAAAAGAAAGAGAAATCCTCGTGCCCCATAACGTATCAACGAGGCTTACAAATCGGAAGTCAAAAAAAAGCAAAATGCTAAGTAATAACATCAACTTTCAGTGATGCAATGAAATCAAACACAAAGAGAAAAAAAAACACAATCAAAAGAGATATAACTATATGAACAAATCATTTGCAATGTTTAAGTCATTAAAGTCAATAAAGTCATTAAAAGCTCGGTAACCGAAGGTGAAGATAAAAAATCATAACATTTCGGCGGCCAATGAATTCCAATTCATTTTAATCTGCATTTCAATAGATTTCTTACATTATCAAGCAATGGACAATCAAAAAGCAGGTGGAAAACACTTTGCTGAACGCCAAGATTGCAATTACAAAAATTGGAAGATGTCAGCTTAAAACTTTCGAGATAAACGTTAAACTTACCATGTCCAGACAAAAATTGCGTAACCTTAAAATTGAGCAATAAGTCCTTACAGTCTTTCAAAAACAGTTGGGAAGAATTTTTTTTGTAACAGCTCCCTTGTCAGAAGATATATAATTACAATTCCATTGTACCAGTACAGATTCTAGATAGTGCGAACATTGATGAAAATTCATTGTCAGTTGTGTGCTATACGGATGGTAGTACGATTGATGATAAAGTTGGTTTTGCTTATGTTATTTTTAAGGATGGTGTTGAAATTGAGTATCGCCAATTTCGTATTAGAAATGAATGTACTGTTTTTATTTCTGAACTTCTCTTCATTAATTTTGCAATTAAGTGGATACTTAGCCAGGATGGACATGTTTCCAGCTACTTAATCTGCACGGATTCACTCTCTTCACTCGAGTTCCTTCAAAATACCTCATCTTGTAATGATATTATTGTTAATATACAGCAATCTCTCGGAAATCTGCAGAAAAACGGTATTTCAATGTTTTTTACATTTGTCCGTGGTCACTCGGGTAATTGTGAAAATGACAGAGTTGACTGGCTTCCTAAGAAGGCAACTAAAAATGATATTAATGTTGATGTTAATATTCCAAAATCGTACTTTAAAAAGACATTTAAAGTTAAAATGGTTGAACGAATAGAACTTAAGACTGATATAACAGGTAACTGTGCATCTCCCTTTTCTCGTTGCAATCGGATGCACCAATCATAGTGTAAATATATATAGAGATATATATATATCTATATATAATTTAAACTAAGAGAACTTTCTATATACTATCTCTAAGGAACAGAAATTCAATTTAAAACCATGAATAAAAAGAAAGTTTTCAGTCAGTATTTTAATTAGTATTTTCAAGACTTCTTGCTTTAAAAGGATAAAAATCTGCTAAGAAAAGTCTTTAATCTTACCAAAATCAAAAGTAAAAATTTTAAGTATTGAAAAAATATCTGTTGTCCTTGATCGTGGATTAACAGGCTTATGAAGGAGATAAACCAATCTACCACCAATTAACAACAACTAAATTAAGAGAGAGTGTTTCGTCTTACTTCCAAATAAGCATCAAATTATTTAATAGATCCAAATCATAAGTTGCAATTAATTTTAATATATATTATATACATAATACATTTAATATATATATAAATATATCAGTAAAAACATAAAGTAAGAACTAATTTTTCACAAAGACCAAAAATTGAAATTCATAATTAATAAATTTCAAATAATACATTAAATGTTACAAAGAATTAAAAAATGTTTAAACCAAAACTTTTCAAACAAGCAATATATATATATCTGTTAAGATAAAAATATTTAAATGAAAATTACAATTTAAACTAACCCCTTAATTCTCCCTCTCTATTCTAAAAATCGTAATAACTTCTTTGGCTTGTGTCATTTCGAGATCAATCCATCTGGCATGGCTTTGCGTAACGCTATGACATAACTAATTCGGAACCTAAATTGACAATTTTGAAAACTGAAACTTTCTAGACTAAACCGAAGCCGTTTCCTCTTGGCGAGCTTCCATATTGGATAAATGCGCCACTTTTAGCTTTTGTGCTATCTGGAGCTATATCCCTCGCTCTTTTCTTATTGCGGCAGCATTCAAAAATGTAAATGTTCTGGAAATGCACGATTAGAGTGCCAAGTAAGCTGTGGCCACAAATGTGAATTCAAATAAAAATGAAATTAAAACCATCTAGATTGCCAAGTTTCTTAGATATTACGAACTCAACATATTAGCATGCAACGCAATCAGAATTCTTCCTTTTCAATATAGATGTACGATCTAGCCAATCTAGGTACTAGGTATCAGCACTGCTCTGTCTTTTTCTTGGTTTTATTACACACACACACACACACACACACATATATATATATACGATATGAGCTTAGGTTTTTATTCTGATACATTGATAAATTGTGCATTTTTGCTTTAAAACTGATTCAGTTACGTGGTTTTATTGTCTTTAGTTAATCTGCATGCAATAGTTGTAGAATTATCACCAATTATAAGTGGCCAGTTAAGCCTAACGAACCGCCATTTGTTTACATTTGAAACTCAGTAGAATAGTGAATTCAGTTTTTACACTTTCAATGTCTTTTTGCGGAGTGGGATGAAAAGTAAAATTCCAGTTTTATGCAACGAAAAATCGGCCTTCTTGCCCGCTGACCGAATTGCTTGTTTTTGAGTAGAAGCTCCAATTTTATTTGTATTTTTTAAATTTTTAACTGCTTTAACTGTAGTTGGTGTTTTATGTTTTTCTGCATTTTACAATTTTTAATAAAGATGTTTTGAGCTTTTATGTATTTTTGCTTTGCCGCGAAGAGAGAACTGAATTAATTGAACGAGAAATATATCTCTAATGAAATTCGAGGAAATAAGTTAAAACTAAATGCAGCAAAAAAATTTATGTAAATGAACGGGCTATACAAGGAAGTCATGTGGTGTCCGCATAAGCTTTTTTTCAAGTGTTAGCAAAATGTGTATCAATATTATGTAAAATTATCACTTCCTAATGAAAAAAATAATTGAATATTTTTTTTGTCTACGAGTAAAATTACACGTGTAAATAGATATCTTCACGCCTGCTGCCTGGCCCGAGTTCATGCATGTTACAATCTGGCCGTTCCCAAAAAGCGTTTTTAGGTACAAGTATATTTTCAAGTTATAACTCGCACATGCTTATCGCAAAGCTTAATGCATATAGAACACTTAACATCATGCTGAGATACAAATGCGTTTAGAGTATCAAATATTGTCTGCTTTCTTTTGTTTTACCGGCAAGCTATGTGCGTAATAAACTGTCTTCTGCTATAAACAAGGTAAAATCAATATATTTACCAAAGCAAACAACTACATTATATTAGTGAGAACTGTCTTTTGAGCCAACAGATAATTTTGAAGACTGAAATGTAAACATGAGTTGTTTTTTGAAATGATGAGCTATACTCGAAATTCAATGAAACAATTTTAGGACAAAAGAATATAGCTGATTCGTATGATTTTTATCAAGAACGTGACTTTCACAAAAAGCATTAAATAAGAATAAACATCTGCATAGGATTTTTCAACCAACATTTCCTATTCTTAAAATGATTTTGAATTGACCCTTTCATAGGGATGACATATGTAATATATTATGCCTATAATACCTTACTTCTTTGAAAATAAGACCCCGTAATTTGCTATAATTTCATTCTAAAGTTTGGTAGAGACTTATCGGGTATTTTATTAAATGACATTGCAAATTGAGAGGAAGGGTTTCATGCTATACGAATACAAATACTTTTGTTGTTGTTACGTTGTGACTTATCTCACTTGTCTGACAGTAACATTAGAACAAGCTCATAAAATTTATCCTGGCAATGACTGAAAGATTGTGCCTGTCGGTGGCAATAGCCTTTAGCACCATACAGGTGATAGTATGACTTTACTCAATTCCATCCCAAATTTTGAAGGACAGCACGCCGGGGGAAGGGTCTAAGTATCTTCCACCCCTCTTCTCCTACCACCAACCTCTCGAGAGAACTTTCGGCTCGCCGCATATTTAGAGTGCCTTCATGGCGCACAGTCACTATACATTTATAAACATCCATGCCTTCTCCGGAATTCGAACACGGGCCTTGCGGTACGGCAGTCAGCGTCGCTAACCTCTCTTCCAGTTGGGCGGATATATACTTTTCAAGTATTAAAGAAACTATATAAATAATTACTATTCATTTTTCTCTTTTACCATAGTAAAATATTGTATTTCATTAAGTAATTTGCCTTTCATTGTTATCAGAAAGAAATGCATTTTAATTTGAAACATTTTCTCTTTAATATTGAACTATAACTGTATTTCTTAAAATTTATACTAATACGTAAGGCGAGTCTTATTTATTTACGATTTCATTTAATCGACTTCTTTCGATAGGCTTGCTTATTACCGGTCTTTCGAATGGTTTTGTTAATAATCTATCTATTTTACCTCTCTGGAAATGAATTTATTCCTTCATGAAGGCATCCTTTCTTTTAAGCAGACATACATCTCTGCTTTATTATAATCAAATATCCAGGGAACCTTATGTTTATTGTACCAATGCAGAGAATTTTTAGACTTTAGAATGAAAAATATATTTTGGAATATCTGCTTAATTTCTCAGTTTTTCTCCATTTCCTGTAACAACAGAAAGCATTAGAATGAAAATCCACTTAACAGCTGTATAAATCATACTCTAATATAATATTTCTAGTATCATTAATTTAAAATAAAGTAAGATTTTATGCATATTACACAGAAAATGTTTCGGAAAAAATGAGCAATATCTATTAAACAACTGGTTATAGAATGTTTAGTCTAATTTAAAAAGCGAATCAAAGAAGGTAGCTTTTTGGGATAAGAAACTCTGATTATATGGCTTCTCGTTAAAATCATGCAAAATTTGAAGTTTAATATAGGTCCTCTGAAGAGTTCTAACGAATGAGTCTTGTGAATTACTAAAGATAACTTTACAATAAATGTCAGTGTTCAATACACAGAATTTATACTGAAACAATTGACAAAATTAGATAACTTTAACCACTTCCATCAGATGAAGATAACTACCGCAGACGATAATTTAAATGTGAATATCATTAGACGAAGTAATTTGAAATTTAGCTTTCCTACGAAAAAGCTATCCACTCAAGTTTTCATTTGAAAATTTATATGTATTGCTGTCCTTGGCAAAATATGCATAAGGATCCGAATTGATTGCCATTCTGAAATTTAAAATTAATGATATCTCGTGGCCTATAACAACTCTCTTCATTTCTTATTATCACTTAAATTTTGATTTCTGTTCTTCAATTCTTTTTCTTGTCAGAACTTCATAAACATTTTAATTTTGTATGTTTACGTGGACTGTGAAACTCGGCAAAAATTCTGCTTGTTTTGAAGTCTACTTTGCTTACATAATCTTAACTGAAATTATAAGCTTAAGATCAATGCTCCAAGAAATATTTGGTAATATCGGCATTTTAAAACATCGCATGCATTCTGGATATTTGTAACAATTTTATACATTATATATATTTGCATTTATTTATTCATTATTAGCTCAAAGGGGGTTAGTCCAGAAAGGCTATTAATTTCGTTTTGCTACTTTGCGTTGATTCGCTATAAATGTCGGTTCATTTTTCAAATTGTTGCCACCAAATATTAAATCCCTGTATTGTATTTAAAGAAAGTAAGTAATGAAAAATCTGCATAAATGTGTGTATATTTCTCGCATTGTGATAAAACAATGGCACAGATTTTGAATAACATACGATTCCACCCCAATATGGGTGTCTGGAGCCCAAATTTGGAATTTGGAATTTATTTTATTATCTGTTTCATATTTTGTAAACCTTTAACGAATTTTTGAATACAAAACTCAACGATTTAAAAGTACCCAATGGCAACACTGTGGGAAAAAAACATTTTTATCTCCAGCGCGATAGACTGTGTGTCGGAAATTCTAAAGATATGCTCATTTGAAAGCTTCCAGATTTTGTTTTACTATATTTTTTATGTTAAGTTTTTTTTTTGCCTAGCCATTGGAAATAACAAAAAAAATCTGATCAGATTACTTCAGGGATATTGTTATACGAGAATATCTGAAACCCCAAAACATTCGAAAATGCATACGTTATATAATGAAATTTTTAATTAAATATGATATTCACCTTTGACTAACTTTTCTGAAATAAATTATAGAATAAAAATAAAATTTATACATTAACTGAGAGAATATACACCAGTTGCAAAGTGACAAAAATATTACATCTGTTCCTTTGCTAGCCTCCCAAAAAAATTGAAGTTCTCAATGTTAATAAAAGCAATTTGCAGTTGGTTAATAATTGCTATTTACCTATCACTATCGCCTTTCCGCTGTAACATAAAAATATACATTAACTTATGGTATTAGATAGTATAAAATTTTGCAGCACTACGCGCAGATTTTTCTAGTTTTTTTCTCTCAACATAAAATAGAAAATTTGTCAACTTTCTCAATAAAAAATATAAGATATGCATTAAAGTTTATATTCTTTTCAGACTTAATTAGAATTTTCTGCGTTGCGTTTTTTTAATTTTATTTTGTGTTATTATTTATTAAGAAATGCATTAATAGGGTTTAAAATCAGAGAAAACTACAAAAGTTCCGTCATTGTCAGAAGGAACAAAAAATAATTCATAAGACTTTAAACGTTTTCTGTAATTCATTTATTACATGCAAGTTATGAATTTATAAATTTTTATACATTTATTCATAACTAAACCCCGATGCAGTTTCTAATACGATGTCGCATTTCCGATATAAATTATTAATTTCGAAAAGGGAGGCTATAAAACCTAAATTATCTTTGATTTTCGTATGCAGTTTCTTTGATTTATTACGAAGCAGTCATATCTGACGTTACTTGTGATATATGTCTTTCTGGTTATGTTTTGATGAGATTCTGAACCTTTGTATGTACAGTTTCGAATGCATCGTATGTATAACTTTTCCAGACGCTTGCATAATATTAGCTCTTGTACAGATACAGGACTAAGAGCAAAATGATTAATCTTTACTTATTGAATCCATTTGCAATAGGAAAAGTAGAATATTTTCTGATTACATTGCGTTTCGGACAAATGGCAAAAAATATCAATCTACGAATTTGAAAACATAATTCTAAAAGGCTGAAAGTTTTATATTTTTTGAAGGAAGACAGGTTTGTTAGACGAAATTTAATCTCTGATCATGTTTGCGACTACAGCAGTAGAAAGTTTAGATTTTCAAAAAGAATGTTTCATGCCAGAAATAACCAAAAAAGGAATACTTCACAATTTGGTTTAAAAAAAAGTACATTACGCCCAAAGGGGCTTCTTTTAACGTTTTATGTGTTACCTTTAATAATTAAATATCATGTTCTTCGCACTTAAACCATAAAATTCGTTTCATCAACAATAGCACAAAATAATTTTAAAAGGAGCATATCTTTATAATTCCCGATACATAGTCGCGATGAAGATAAAAATGTTTTTTTTCGTACAGTGTTGCCACTGCTCGCTTTAAAATCGTTGAGTCTGTTAATCAAAAATTCGTTAAAGTATTACAAAATATGAAATCGATAATAAAATAAATTCCAAATTCGGGTTTCCAGATGCCCATATTTGGTGGAAGATTAAGTTAGTTATAATTTGATGGTTCGAGATACCACTGTTTTATCACAATGCGAGAAACACACATGCATTTATGCAGATTCTTCATTATGTAATTTCTTTAAATATAACAGAGGGTGATCATATTTGGTGGCAACAATTTGAAAAGTGGAACGGACATTTAAAGTTTTTGACGCAAAATGCCAAATCGAAATTAACAGCCCTTCCGGGCTGCGCCTTTTGAGTTAATAATCATAAAAAGTGTTAAGTTACAGGAATGTATATTCAATTGCAAAAACGTTTAAAATGCGTAAAAATTTATGGTTGGGCATTTTTAAACAAATAAAAAGACAACATTTGTAAAAATAACGAAATTGAACTTTTTATATTGTCTGCCGGTCCGTATATTTAAATTTAGTAAAGGTTCATGCTCATTCTGCAAAATGAAACTAAAAATGTTTCAACTGAGTTACTTGAGGTCAGTTTTTTAATTCTTATATGCTGGTAAATTACGCATTTTTTGCTTTAAAAATGATTGAACTATGTTATTCTTATGATCCGGCTTTATTAAATCTGCATGCAATATTTGTAGAATTACCAACAATTTAAAAGTTATTCAAGTGCGGCTAAGCCTAATTATTTTTACTATCGCAGACATATTTGTTTGTTGTTTGAAACTTAGGAGAATAATGGATTTTTTGGCGGTCTAGAGAAACTAAGCTGCGCAACAACAAATATAACTCCTTGTTTTGTTACTGCGAATTAAATTACGCTTTATTTAGTCTGGAATTTATTCGAGGAAATAAGTGTTTAAGATTTACTTCATAATTTTTAATATAGATACTTTGAATTTTTATGTATTTTTTGCCTTGTCCCAAAGTGAGACCTAAACTAATTGAATCAGAAATACTGAATCGTCTGTGGAAAACTATTTCTTTCTTTTTTTTTTGTGTGTGTGTGTGTGTGTGTGTTGTTGTTTGTTTGTTTAATTTCTTATACATCGTTATAGGTTTATTGTAGTATTTGAATAAATAGAACATGGGGCAACGATTAGATAATTCTTCAGATGATATAATTTTTGTGCATTCTGAGTTATAAAATGAATGAGATGTAACGCTGTTAAGTAAACTTAGCGCAGAGCGTCGCTGTGGTAAACAAATATAGTGAATTTTAAGGAGTGCATTAATTGTATTGTGGTTTATGCGCTATCGATCAAGTAGATTTAATTCAATTCAATAAGTTTAAATGAAACGCAATAAAACATATGTATAATTTAATATTCTGTATAAGGAAGTCATATGTACACATCTGATTTTTTATTATTTAAATTAAAGATTTCAAAGTTTCAACAGACATACATAGTTTATGTCCTGCTTATGATAATTTGGTTTCGTGATTTGGTGATTACGGATCACTGCAAATGAAAATGAAGCAGAGTAGTTTCTTTTGAGAGGACGTAGTTAAATTAAAATTAGGAATTTAAAGAGCTATTGTCAAACTAAGTTAATAATTTGTTAGTAATTTTTCATTCATATTTTATATCTTACATATCTGTACATATCGATACCTATCTATCTATCTATCTGTATGTATGTATATAAATATATACACGAATATTTTGTTTAGTAAAATGTTTGTAGTCCTTCCAAGAATTTTCGCGCATTATACGGCTGAAAATGTTACATATTTAAAAAAATAATAAATCGTAATCATATATACCATAAAATATAACATATATATTGTTCTTAATGATATTTAAGCATTACATTACATTAAGTACATTAAGTGAAAAAGGAAAAAGGAATTTTATTACTTAAAAATAATGTGAAAAATCCAATAATTACTTTATATAATCAATATAAATAAATTTTTTGTAAATAATTAATTAATTAA
>KK121454.1:357669-385883 GCA_000611955.2 Stegodyphus mimosarum
ATTTATTTTATTTACTGAAATTTTTCAATAATTTTTATATTAACAGAACTCTCTCAATTACAGAATTACAAAAACAATAACATATTTGTCTTCAGCAGAAATATCGTATGAGATATTAAGTTTGTTAAAATGATAACAAAGTCTAAATAACAAAATTTCTGGCGTATGTTATTTGGTGTGTAAAATGCTGATCCAGAAGTCAGTATAGGTTTCGTAAGGGTAAAAAAAAGGACTTTCTACATAACACTGATTCGTCTAGTTCTATTTTACGCTATACCAGTTTAGGCCACAACACCCAAATCTTATCCCAAGAAACTATATATTTTTCAAAATAAACTTCTTAGAGCGATCACGAATGCACCGTATTTCATTCCAAATCAGAATGTTCACCACGATCTTGACATACATCCAGCGCATGATTACAACCTTGCAAGTTTACATAGCTTCTTTGAGAAAACTGCAAACTCTCCCTTATGTCCATGTAACCCGCTTAAGGGTTCCATTTAAACTCCATTTAAACATCCGAACTTTCATTTAAACATCCTCGGACGATTCACTATTATGCTTACTTAGCTAAAGTGTATATTCAAGTCATTATAGCATTATATACTTTACTTGTCACTGTATTCTTATAGCATCTGTGTTTTTATTATAAATTTTGTTTCGAATGTATCTTGTACTATTCAACGCCCCTTCTGCTATATCCCTGACTTTGCCATCTCATGAAGGTTATTGCCACTAGTTGGTGCCACTTCTTCCAAGTTGCAGTTCTACTGCCAAGACGTTGTCAGTTCGAGCAATATTTTTTTTTCATATGAAGACAGGGGTTATTTCTTCACACCCGCCAAGGGCCTTCAGCCTTTCAACTTCAAATCAAAACCATCAAGGTCACATGCCTATTCTACCAACAACTAACGGTAACGGTAAAAGCCCTGGCTTACCTCTTTGAAGGGCGGTGGTTACTTACAGTAACCACCTTTCCTAGTGAACGTTTTACTCACTGAGTGGTTTTCAAGACTGACCGTTTCTCCAGTTCCCTTGTAGCTCACTAGACGGCAATCAAGAAACATAAACATTGAAGAAGAATTGTTGATACAGAAATTCTTCTTCAAGAAAATAAGCATTAGACATCAAAGACAATGTGCGCTCTGAAGCACCAAGAAAAATCCTGTAAGAACAGTGTGGGAATGCAGCACGTGCAAAGTTGCACTCTGCTTGAAAAATAAAAACTGTTTCCATGAATACCATAGAGACTGATTTGTAGAGATGTGTTCTGTGGGCGGTGGTCACTGACACTAACCACCGGAAGTGGTCATTTTTTTCACGCGTCTTGGACAAAATATGTGTAACTGTCGCAAATAAATTCATTGTTACAGCTGATATAGTAAATTAAACAAGAGTTTTTCTAAAAAAAAATTAATTGCCTTTTCCACCCTTCAAAGAGTTAAGCGCCGAAGACAAGTACGTAAAGCGGGGGGATATGATTCCAGTGTAGATGGACAAGTAATATGCGGCAGACGTCGAGAGATATTTGTCTCCTATTTTGACAACACTTCCGCCAAAGCACTTCAGCTGATATTGCTGAAGCTGCTGCGATCTAAGCATGGTATTATTCTAGCATATTTTGGTACTAATATGCGGAAATTTCTGGTAAAATGGAACGGCTGGCCATTTTCCGCTTAACACAAAGCTTAGTCAATATACTGGGGGCCACCTGAATGAGCTAATCTACAAGAGCGTTGTATAATCTTAAGATAGTGTCATTGCGAGAATCATCAAATCCCTTGGTGATGCCCAAATTTGGCATTCGTTAAGAGATTGCTTTCCTAGAGTCCTCAAGGTAGCTTTGCAATACATATATTATATTGCAATACAATATTTGCTTGTACGGTAAACGTGCTCTATTTTGCTGCGTCCACGGGATACAGATGCTCAGCATCTCTGAGCATCTGTATCCCGTGGACAAATCCGATTTGAAAAGAAATATAAAACAGAACTTAATTTTTTAAAAAAATAGTTAAACATAAATCTTCCAAAGTCCTAACTTCATATTGTCATTGAAGAGATTCACTCAACTCAATGCATAGAGATTTTAAAAGAAAAGATGTCAATAAAATGTCATTAGCATCACAATCATTATTACGATTTTAGTCAAATATTAAAACACACGAACATATGTTTTATTTAAATTCGTGAGGCTGTAAAAGCGTTTATGTAGCTGTAAAAGTTAAATTGTGTTATTTAATACTAAAACTAAGAATTTTGCCGTGATAAATTTTATTACGTTTCTACCTTCAAATTACGAATATAGGACATTCTTTGATCAAAAAGACGAATTAAAGACACAAATATATAAATTGCATAAACAATGACAAAAATATTCACAAATACAGAACATAAAACATGAAGGACACAGAATAACAGCACGTTTTAAGAAATATTCACAAACTGCTCTTTCAACTAGTGTCACTGAAATTTAACGTTTACCAGGATTTGCAAAACTTTGGTATGCTCGCACTTAATACAACTGTCAGGTGAATAATTAAGCAATGTTTCGCAATTAATGAATTATCCGAGAGGCATAATCTTATAAACACATCGATACGTGACAAGCATTAGTGTAAAGGTCTGAGGGTTTATTGCTAATTTGGAACTTATCAAGAGGTTGACAGCAACTGGATAACGAGAACCTGCAGGAAATATCATCTCCAGAACATGGAATTAGTTAACTCGGATCCTTTCACTTAATTAAGCGATTTATTGACCGATGCCAAACTGGCAAGGTGAGAATTGTTAATTTATTTAGGTATATTTCATATTAAAAGCAAGTAAATTTGTTAGCAACTACAGGTTTTATTAAGTTTCACAAAGGATTATTAGCCCAAAGGAAGGTTAGCTCAGAAAGGCTATTAATTTCGTTTTGGCACTTTGAGTCGATTCACTGTAAGTGTCCGTATCACTTTTCAAACTGTTGCCAACAAATATTATCACCCTGTGTTATATTTAAAGGAATACAATAATGAAGAATCTGCATAAATGTATGTAAGTTTCTCGCATTGTGATAAAACAACGGTACCTAAAGCCATCAAATTGTGAATAACGTAATCCTACTCCAAATATGGGCATCTGGAAGCCCAAATTTGGAATTTGGTTTATTATCGATTTCATATAGTGTAACAGCTTAACGAATTTTTTGTTAAAAATTTCAACGATTTCAAAGCGAGCAATGGCAACACTGTACGAAAATAGAAACATTTTTATCTCCAGGGCGCGAAACTGTGTATTGGAAATACTAAAGATATACTCATTTTAAAATTAAATTGCGGTATTGCAGTTGAATTGAATTTTATGGTTTAACAAGGGGGCATTCCCTTCTCGACATCACCGATTTCGTTCAAATTTGTAGGGCATGCAGGGCTTGACTAGAAATGAAAGGACCCGAAGTGAGAATTCCAGATGGCCAAGCGTTTAGAAAATAAAAATTTTAACGCAGCTCTCGCACCATATAAGCCATTTATTTTAGGGCGTTTGCCGAGCAGCGGATGGCGCGGCGGTAAGAGTTCGGCGTAATAATGCGATGATCGTGGGTTCGACTCCCCGTGGGGAGACTTTTCTTTTTTTCATTTTCTCAATTTTTATATTATTCTTTTTCCAATTAAGCAAAGAGGTGAATATTTTATTTTATTTGTTTATTTATACTCAAAAGGGACAGAAGAGGTAAAATTTTTGTACTTTTCAACAAGAGATTGTAATTAAAGAGCAGACGAAAAGACTTTGTACATAAAAATACAAAACTTTATTTATCGACATTCGAAGATTACATGTGTCTAGATGATATTTACCGTAGAAACAGGGAAAATAATAATTATTTCTGCATCGAGCACACGTTATAAAGCCGCATTTTTACAATAACATCGTTGTTTCAACGTCTCCATAGAAAAACATACTTGATAGACATTCATAAAGCATTCTCTCTCATCGCAAAGTTTAGAAGCGAACCACGCGTAACATGTTACCGAATATTGGGGCGGATAATGGATGATGAACAATCGAATGTATTTTAATGCAGTCTTCTAGGGAAGTTATTTCTTTTTCTTGCTCGATGACATAAGAATAATTTTCTATTTTTTTAATAAAGTTTTTCACCTGACAATAAAAAAAATACATCGCAGTTTTAAATAAATAATAAAATAGTTTTTAATAAAGTTTCTCAAAAGTAATAAAATAAATAGTTTTATTAACTAATAGTTATAGTTTCTCAAATAGTTTCTCAAAAATAGTTTCTCAAATAGACACCTAATGATGAAATAAAAGATTATGCACACAGGAAATAAAAATACCATTGTTAATATATTTCCCTTAAAATTTTTTATTTATCAGTTAATGAGAACACCATGAAAGTCTGCGCGAAGTTATAAAAATTAACGTTCACCTGTAAAGCATCAGAAATCTCCATTTTTATCGTATTTTAATGCACAGTACATACCTGTATTGTACTCTATCGAAATAAAGCTCGAAATTTTAATTTAATCAAGAAGTCACTAATAATAATAACAATAATGTTAAGTTTTCCGTGGGACATCGGTGGCAACCACTGCGATAATGTTTTACTTATTGGTGTTAGCAGAGGGCCTCCAGTTATTATTCATAATAAGTCAATAAAATTATTTTAGTATTCTAATTATTAGCCAAAAGGGCGTTAACTTAGAAGGACTATTAATTTCGTTTTGGAATTTTGCGTTGGTTCACTATAAATGTCGGTTCGCTTTTTAAATTGTTTCCACCAAATATTAGAGCCCTGTGTTATATTTAAAGTAATGAAATAATCAATAATTTGTACAAACATATGTATGTTTCTCGCATTGGGACAAAACAACGGTACCTAGAGACATCCAATTTTGAATAACGTAACTCTCCATCGAATATGGGCATCTGGAAGCCCTAATTTGGAATTTGTTTTATTATCGATTTTATATTTTGTAACACTTTAACGAATTTTTGATTAACAGACTCAATGATTTTAAAGCGAGCAGTGGCAACACTACGGAAAAAAAAACATTTTTATCTCCATTGGGAGTCTGCGTATCGGAAATTCTAAAGATATGCTCATTTTAAAATTACTTCGCGATATTGCTGTTGAATTGAATTTTATGGTTCAGTTGCGAAAAATATGATAGTTAATAAAACACGAAACGTTAAAAATGTCTCTTTGGGCGTAATGTAAAATCTGAAAGCTTTCAGATTTTTTTAGTCCAAAGGAGCTTTGTCCCTGAAGGACTATTGTTTTCGTTTTGGGATTTTGCGGCGAAAACATTAAAAGTCTGAATTACTTTTCAAACTGTTGCCACAAAATATTGCAGCCCTGTATTATATTTTAAAAAATTAAGCAATGAATAATCTGCATAAATGTATGTATATTTCTCCAAATGCGATAAAACAACGGTACGTAGAGCTATCCAATTTTGAATTACGTACGTTTCCACCCGAATATGCTCATCTGAAAGCCCGAATTTGAAATTTGTTTTAATATCTATTTCATATTTTGTGAAACTTTAACGAATTTTTGATGAGCAAACTCAAACGATTTCAAAGCGAGCTATGACAACACTCTACGAAAAAAAACCTTTTTATCTAAAGCACGTGAAACTGTGTATCGGAAATTCTAAAGATATACACATTTTAAAATTATTTTATGATATTGCTGTTGAACTGAATTTTATGGTTTAAGTGCGAAGAACATGATATTTAATAAATAAAGTTAACACACAAAACGTTAAAAAACGCCCCGTTGGAAGTAATTTAAAATCTGAAACCCTTCAGATTTTTTTTTACTCTTTTATATTTTTTTATGTAAAATCACTATTTAATAGAAGAAAGTTTTATTCTAAATCGGTCTGGATGTAGTTGCAGCACTTGTGCTGTGAACGTTATTTAGATGTTAATAAATTTTAGGAATAATGTTGCCTGGTTCAACAAAAATCATAAATCGGTATCACTCGCTGTTATACCTTAAATTCATTTTGTTAGCTACTTGAATATGTTTAAAAAATTGCAGATTTATGCAAAAATTATTATATACTTGCAGCAGTATTTAGGTAGACTTTATGAATTAGCATACGCTGGAACATTTGAGTTTTCGCTGCTCATTTGCACAAAGTCGTATTGTTACCATTTGGAGTTGAAATTCCAACGATGACAGAACTGCATTCATCCCCCCATTATGGTTTTATCTGGGAACCTGGGAATAGAATTCAAACATTTAGTAACCCTCTTCGCTTACGATCTACTAGTTAAGAAAGACTTTAAGTGAACTTATCACACTTTTACTATAACGAACGCTCGTATTTTGCCAAAGTTTGAACAGAGATTAGGAATAACAGCAGCCTGCACTAATTATCAAGCACATGAAGCAATATAATTATGTAAAATTTCACAATGTGAGTTTCCCGAAAATGACAGTATTTAAATAAATTCTTCTCTGGACAGTTGTTTTGTACATACATGTTGTTTTGACATGCCTCTGATGATATATCATTGACACCATGTCATAAATTGGTCAAAACATCTATACCTAGCGCAGTATCGGGAGAATGATAAACAGGCTATGTTTTCTATGATCCCAAATTTTTTTTTATTTTTAATAAGCAAGCTTTCATACCACGCCACCTACAATTAAATTTTCTTCGTCGAAAAGACAATTTTTCATTTAGTATACGAAGAATAAATTCTACTTAAATTATCAAGAAATTAAACGGCAAGGCAAATATGAATACTTTTTTTTTACTTTAATCTTTTGGTTGGGTTGGTTTATTTGATTACGGCAAAGCACGCAAGGGTTATCTGCCTGAGGGAAGGGATGGCTTCGTGAAAGACTTTTTTAGGAAAACTGGCTCGTATATATATTTACACATGGGAAAAAACACGGAAACGCCAATGTAGCCAGCCCATTCGCCGAGATTCGAACCTCGGAACCGAATTACCAATATCCAGAGACTTTACCACTCGGACGTTTTAACTTTGCGGATATATACCAATATCTATTACAACTGTACATTTTATATATCTTAAAATGAAAATGAAGGAAAACAAAATTCCATTTTCTTTGCTAAATATTTATTTTATTTTAAGTTTTTGAAAGAATATTTATCGTTTATTTTTTACTATGCTCACCAAACGTTAGCTCGGTTGCTTTTTGAATGCTTTAAAGTTCCCATACAGTTATTAAAATTTTGTCTACGGATATTTTCGTCCTTCTAATCCATAATTCCTTTGTAAAACATTTTTACTTAATCAACTGTATCCTAGCATTCTAGTTTTAATTGAAAATATACTCAATGATGTGGTTTTCGACCTTAATTGCACAATCATCGATCTTTAAAGCTTTAAGACAATATGAATCAACTATTCTCTTTTTGATACTTTAATTTATGCTTTATAGCTGATAGCATCTCAAATACAAAGGATCTTCCGAAACCACTGTAAAAGTATTAGGAAAGCTAACATTTTATTAAATGATATAATGAAAGAAAAGGTATTTCCAAATAGTGCTTCTAAACAAGAATTTTACAAAGTTTCTGAAAATAATGTAAAGATTTTATGAAAACTACTTTAACAGTGTATAACAGAATTAAATACGAGGGAGAAAAAAACTAACCTTTCACGTGATCTTCGTAAACCGGAGGTTACAACTATAATATTTACAGCTTTATTAAAATAAATATACAAATCTCTATATCTTTATGTTCAAATTTGGTACAGATAACTGAGAGAGAATTGATACTCTTTCATCATTTTAATGCTCCTTACTGTGCGATTTCTGCCACAGCACAAAGTATAAAACAACGGGTGTCAGATTATTAGAATTTGGTATTGCTTCTGAACAAAAGTACATTTATGCAAATATAACTGCCGCTGTAAGAGAACACTTTTGCTATCGTTTTTTACCGGTTTATAATTCAAAAAGATCAATAAATTTATTCGCAAAGAGTAGGAAATAATCTTTAAAAAATAATTTGGTTCAGAAATATTTACTTTTTAACTGCAGCTTTTTCTCTATATCTTTACTTCAGCATGCAAATTTGAATATTCTGTTATAACTCTTGGGAAAAAATACAAATTCAAGCCTTAATACCCAATTTATTGCCTTGTTTAATTCAAGAACCTTTCTTATGCGTTCAATAAATATCACTGTTAATAATTATTTAAATAATCTTTCACATATATTCTGTAAAATGTGATCATATAAACTCACCAATAAGTATTAAATAAACGAGTGAGATGAACATTTCGTTTGAATATTAATTTCTTATTTACAGAAATGTAATTAATTATTCCAAGGAACTATAGGGCTAATATTAACATCAAATTTTCAAGAAGTCTTTCTTATTATACTTCTAAGGAAAACTGTATTAATGATAGAAAATATCACCAAATCATTTATTAATTGACACAAACATCGCGTTATTTCAGAATTTAATTTATAATGCACAAAATATAGATAACTGCTATTATACCTGTTAGTGAGAATAAAATTAAAAATTTCTGAACGCAGGTAGTTGGACTTGAGTTCAATCATAGTAAATGGGTTAGCTACTTGGGCGCTCTTATGGTTTTATCATGTTAATGTGAATACGAATCAGTTTCCTTTAGAGCATCCTCCCAAAAGGGATTAATTCGTTACATGTAACTTCACAAAACCAGTTTCCCTTAGAAAGTGTAGGCCCACAAGCGGATAAGGTGCCGAATAGTGCTAGTTCAGTTAGGGGTTCTACCCCGGGGAATGGGCTGGTAGCATGGTCGTTTTCATGGTTTACAACATGTGTAACATACACTGGTGTGCAAAAATTAAGGACGAAGTCGAAAAATTAGCATATCAGCTAAACGAAGAGGCAGAGCGGACAGAAAGACCAATCAGGAGATTAAGTAAGGTGATGTACGGTAGCACATGCGCAGTTATGCAGGTAGACGTAATGGGGGAGCGTCTGAGTAGTATAAAGCATGTTGTCGGTGTAAGATCAGTATTTCTGGCAAAGAGATTGCACGTCGTATAGCAGTTAAAATCACACCGAGTTGCTGCCTCAGCGAGAAATGGCGAATAATCAATCTGTTAGACGACATCTGGATGCTTTTACCCGAGGTCGGATCATTGGGAAGTTGGAGAAAGGCCATAGTGTGACAAGTGTGGCTGCAGAGTTCGGAATTGCTCACAGCATCGTTTCACGACTTTGGAGACAATTTCAAACTACAAGAACAGCTATCCAGGGGTTTAGTAGTGGTCGTCCACGAGGAACCACACCCGTAGATGACCGGTATATTGCCTTACAGGCCAGAAGAAACAGGCGGCAGACAGCGGGAGAAATCGCTAGACACACGACACAGGCGACTGGACGACCGATATCGCGTTTTACCGTGGCCAGAAGACTGCACGGTGGTGGTCTGTTTGCACGACGCCCTGTACGGTGTGTACCTCTAACGCCTGCCCATCGGAGAAGGCGTTCTCTGTGGTGCCGTGAACACCGGAATTGGAGAGACAATGAATGGGGACGAGTACTCTTTACAGATGAGAGCAGATTTAGTCTGAGTTGCGATTCTAGACACATACACATCTGGACAGAGCGGGGAACACGCAATAACCCCTTCAACATCATCAAAAGGGACTGTTTTGGAGGTCGCGGAGTTCTCGTTCGAGCAGACATAATGCTTGGTAGCCGGACCGACCTTCATATCTCCCAAGGAGGTTCGTCACCTGGGACTGCTATTGTAACGAGGTTCTTCTTCCTTACATGCGTCTTTTCACAAGGGCTATGGGTCCTCAGTTCCTCTTCATGGACGACAACGCTCCACCTCATCGCACAGTTACTGTCGAAGAGCTGTTGGAGAGTGAAGATATTGAACACATGGATTGGTCGGCAAGGTCTCTGGATCTAAATCCCGTCAAGCATGTACGGAACTTACTAGGGAGACCCGTGGCAGCACGTAACTTATCGCCAGTAACGATTCCGAAACTGCGATTGGTGCTACAAGAGGAACGAGCAGCAGTGTCTCAACAGCTCATTAACAACCACATATCCAGCATGCACAAATGATGTGAAACCTGCCTAGCAGTCAGGGGAGATCCTATCCCCTATTAAAGACCGGATGTTTCTTGCTGGACACCCATCACAAGGATGTTTCGGCCTTCAGTCGCATTGCGCTCCATGCTACTTTTTCAATAAAGCTTCTTTTTATCCCTCTGATTTCTCTTTTAGTAAGTGTTGCTTACATTACTCATGTCCTTACGTATTGGGGATCTGAGGGTATTAAATGTGTTGATTTGGAAAGCTTTTGTATGAAGTTATAATGAAAAAACCGTCTTGTCCTTAATTTTTGCACACCAGTGTATGTACGAGCTATTTTACTTATGAATGTTTTCCACGAAGACCTTCCGCCTCTTAAGCAAATAGCCCTCGAGTTTTTTGCCATAATAAAATAAAGCAAACCAAACCAACCTTAGAAAGTCCTCAGCAAATGTATTCGTACACTTAGACAGATAGCCTTAAAGGCCATTCATTCTGGGTTATATTTGAGCTCACAAAATCGATTCCGTGTGTCGACATGTTCCGCTATACGTGAAGTTCAGACTCGTCGGCAGTGAAGAAAAACCTTTTTCAACAACGTGGAGAAGCGTCTGTGTCAGATGTCTTCGTTAGCTTAGATTAGATAAACTCCACTGTAAACGACCATTTATAAAGAGGATTTCCTAGATTGAGTTTGTTAAAAAAATATGCGATAAAATCGTTTTGTTAGTGAAGAATATTTAAATCATTCTGCAACAGAAAATCAGCATATAATTCTATTAATGTTTCTAGTGATTTTTTTCAGTTATTCTAATCACCTCAAGGGATTCATATCAATATATTATCTAATAAATCTTCTTCATTTCTCAATTTCACATTCTCTTAGTTTAATACACGAAATCGTGTGTTTTCCAGACTATCCATTTATAAGCGTATTCATTTAAATGTTGATTTGGTTTATGTGGTTATGGCAAAGCCTCGAGGGCTATCTGCCTAAAGGGAGGGATGCTTTCGTGGAGGACTTCCTGAGGTAAACTGACTCGTGTACACGTTACACATGGGGGAAAACCACAAAAACACCCGTACAGCCAGCCCATTTGCAGAATTCGAACCTCGGACCAAACTACCAGTGTTCAGTGACATTACCGCTCAGCTACTGGTGGATTCTCATTTAAATGTTATGTCTTTCGTCTTGAATGGATGCTTAATACGGTGCAAATTGTTAAAAGGATTAAATAAAAAGTATGATTACAGGTACTTCAGTTAAAGCGGTCTTTAATTTTTAATATCTTTGAGATAAACCAAATCTCAAGCAAAACAAAATGCGAAACAACCAAAATTCAATTTGACTTTTCATTACTTTTAGGTTCATTAATTTTTTGCTTTTAATATTTATTTCTTAATCTCCCCACCAATTTTCTTTTTCCGAAATTATTGATTACATTCGCTTTAATTTCTACGCCACATTAAATAAATTTAATGGGCAGCCAATAATTTGCAATTCTTCGTTGCTATAAAATACACTTCAGTGCCTTTAATTGATTAAATAAATCACCTGTGAGAGATTTGATGTAAAGGAATTGCAAAAGCATTGATCAGTGATGAAATTAGCCTCCTAAAAGAAATGGTTTCCAACATCTAAAACGCTGCGATGTCGCCTAACAGAGTTTCTGCTGCTGTCAAATGAAGTTTAACCGTACGTTTAAAACACCCTACCTTTTTCTTGTTTCAGTCGGATACTGACAATATGTTTGCAATAAAAACAATTATTGTTTACTTTTTAATTGCCGAAAACATGTAGCATTATAAAAAAAATCGGTTTGAGACAGTTTGGTTTTGCTTGGTTACGGCAAAACACTCGAAGGTAATTTACCTAACAAGAGATGCCTTTGTGGATGACTTTCTACGGCAAAATGACTCGTATACACATACACATGGGGGAGGAAAGCCACGAAAACGCCCATGCAGCCAGCCCTTTTTTGGGGGGGGTCATTCGAATCTCGGACTGAAATACTAGTGTTCAGCCACTTTAACCGCTGTGCCGTTGGTGGGTCCGATTTGGGACAAATTCGACTTGTAATTAAATTTGGGTAATCTTATTTGAGGAATCAGGATGCTATCAGCAATGAGATATTGAAACCTGTAGCGGAATTCTGATAATATTTAATTATCCGAACTTATTTCGTATATGCTCAAGAGACTCGTATTATGCAGTCTTGGTGACGGAAGGAGAATGATCTAACTGCGTGATGTGGTTGGACGTGCGCTTTTCAAGTAAATTAATTTTTGTCTAATTTCGAACAAATCAACGAAAATTTAGCAAAATTCTGAATAAATGAGGAATAAAGAATCGATTTCAAAATTTTCTTATACAGATCAAAATGTAATTTATATTAATCTAGAACTAATCAATACATTTTATTTGCCACCTTTAGTTTTGAAGTAACTACCAAAACAACGCAAAATCAAAATTAAATATTAAGCCCTTTCATGCTTTATTGCAATGGTGACAAATTCACACAACTGAGGGGCCAATTTGTTTAAGAGAATGAAAAAATTAATAACACAAAAATGTCTGAAAGCTTTCAGATTTTATATTTCGGACTTTTTGTTTTCACTTATAGACACATACACGCTTCGTCAGCGTTTGGGATAACGTCACTTTGGGCTAAAAATATTTAAAAACAGCATATCTTTAGAATTTCTGACAGACTATCTCTCGCGCTGGAGATATTTTTTTTATTCCCTACAGTGTTGCCACTGCTCGATTTGAAAATGTTGAGTTTTTTAATTAAAAGTTCGTTAAAGCGTTGCAAAATATGAAATAGAAACTAAAACAAATTCCAGATTCCAGATTCGGGCTTTCAGGTGCCCATGTTCGAGCGAAGAACTATGTTGTTCAAAACTTGATGACTCTAGGTACCACTGTTTTTTCACAATGTTAGAAACTTACATACATTCATACAGTTTCTTCGTTATTTAAAAACTGCATTTATTATTTCATTTCTCTCAGCATAATACAGGGCGATAATATCTGGTGGCAAGAATTTGAAATTGATACATCGCATTTATGTGATTCAACGCAAAACGCAGTTTCGAGAATATTTTATTTAACATCTTTTTTGATTTAACATCCCTTTCAGCAGTTTAACCCTTTTGATTAAACATCCCTTTCAGCTAATAGGAATATTTTCATTAAACTTTAAATGTCGCTTCCTAAATATTTATGAAACGTAATATAAATTATATCATTAATATTGTAAATGAAGAACCTCAAATTTCTATTTATTTTCTATCTGAAACCTAAAGTTTGGTTGGTATCTGCGAGATATATTTTTTGGTTACAACATTGTAATTCAAAAGTACGGACAGCTAAACATTAAATTCTTAGATTGACTCTAGCATGTTTAATTAATGATTAAATAATTTACTTAAATTTAAACTAAAAATAAACAAATTATGAAAAATTTATAAGTTTTCAGGTGACAGGTGAAAGCGGGTCCGGACACCCGGGTGGCTTACATAGACTTATCGGGTACTGTCCGGATCCCGCAACTGTTTAGTGCGACACCCTTGGCGCTTCACAAGGATCGCATGGGGAGTATATTACGATGTTAAAATACGCTGAAGGAGACCTTAAATTATACATTTTACATATTGCTACACAGATAATAACTAAAATATAGATACTAATTAAATTAAATTTCACAGATAATTATGAATGCTGAAACAGATCAATTATCAACTGTGAAAGAAACTGTTCTTATATAAATGTATTCTCAAACAAAACAATTATTCTTAGTGGAAACGGTCTTAAAGGAGATGAGGCAGTTAAGATGGCTCGTTTACGGGAAATTACTAGTGAAGGTCCTAATCATTTAGAATCTCGAAAAACGTCGCGCTATATGGTAATACAAGTAAACATTTGACAAATGGAAGTCATTGAATGAAACAAAAGTAAAATATTTTAAAAGTAAACAATGATCTCCCGAGTTCAACGCTTCAAACAGAACTTATCAAGGGAAAAGTGATTTGAAGCCTTGTACCTAGTTGAACATTGAGTTTCGAATGTAGGTTCCGTTTGAGATGAAGCTCGAATGAATTGAAATATTTTCTCCATTTGTAGTCCATCTTTCACAGTCTCTCAAATGTTTCAGATCTCTTCCCTACCCACATTCGCAACTCTCAAAAGGAACTTAAACGCTAAAAAACTCGGCGAAGTAAAAACCAGTAAAGCAGAATACATAATGACATATAAATAATGAAAACTAATGCTAAAAGGGAAATGGAGAAAAAACTGCCCTACTAAAATTGCAAAAAAGGAAATACAATTATTTACATGAAGTTATTTAAAAATTCATGAAAACTTTCATGTAAGGTCGATATATAAAACCTAAATTTAAAACCTCTTTTTCATAAAGACGAAAATTGAAATTCATAATTAGAAAATTTCAAAAATCCTTTAAATGCCACAAAGAATTCTTAAAAAATGCCAAAACAGAAGCTTTTAAACAAGCATACTCCATATATATATATATATAAGATATAAAATATGAAAGAAAATTACTAACTTTGATTCGGCAATGGTTCTTTTTAATCCTCATTTTAATTTGGCTACTTCCCCACCTTGTCTTAAAACTACTAATTGTTTGTATTATATGAAACTAACGTGCTCCGCTTCATGCCATCTATGTAGTAGCAATGTGGATATTTTTTGTCTTACAGATCAAAATTACAAAAAAGACCGATTTTATGTATCTCTCTTCTGCTCTTCTCTCTTTTCTGCTTTCCTTCTGCTCTATCAGCAGGTGTTATTCACCTTGCTGTCTTGTACATTGTCTAAAGATGCGAATAACGATACACAATTGTGGAGTGCATATCGCACTTATTATGGATACGTGATTAAGACTATGTGTCTCAAGAATATCCAGGAATAATTGTGCTTTGTCTATGACCACGTCAGTAAGTTATTTTTTTTCGGTTATACATCTTTAATGCTACCAGCTCTTATAAAATTAATACAAAGATTCATCATTTTTATAGGCAGTGAAGAATCGTAAATTATATACGGAATTTATTACACACACATGCATATATATATATATATATATATAGAGAGAGAGAGAGAGATTAACTCAAAAGTCTCTGTACAACTTTTAAGTTAAGTAAAGCTCGATATACACAAAGGAACAATATTCATACAAGAACATATATTTGGAGACCTATCTGCGTGTGCTTTAGTGTGCTGTTTTGTACAGACAAATTGGGCAACTGGAGATACACGTCATTTGAGTCATTTATTTTGCGTAAGTAGGATATATTGCTATATTACTGCAGAAATAGGTAAGATCTATTTTACGTACGGATATGTTTAATATCCACTTGGAGAAAACAAGTCACGGTACCATTATTCGGTAAATTATTCGGTCACGGTAAATTCGGTAAATTATTCGGTACCATTATTCGGTCACGCGCTTAACGAGTGACCAATCATTAAACGTTTGTAGCAGAAATTGCGCGCAAGTGGCAGATATGAGAAAGGTAGTCAGTATTATAACCTGGAACGTAGAGCATAAACACTCGCAGAGAAAGAAACGGTTTCAGGCCATTTTAACGCAATGCACAGGCGAGCAGAGGAGTTACTGTTATCATATCCTTTTCGAATTACCCAAATTAGTAACTTTTTCTTAGTTTAAGAAAAAAATCTGAGGAAGATTTTCAGTTTTGCGGAATAAGATGAAAGAGAAAGTATCATTTATAGTTTGCAATAAGGTATGATTAACTACGACATACAGTACAGATTTAAGGTAGATTTGAAAAATATTTTGATTGCCAGCGATTAATTATGCGGCAGAAATATTATGCTGGCCTTTGGGTCATATAACAAGCTTAATACTGGGTCACATAGAAATATAATAATACTGGGTCATATAAAATGTATCCGCGATTTTCTGCCACTAGATGGTGTTGATTCCTATACATCTGGCAACATTCACCCGATTCTCTGAAACGAACATGTGCTTAAAAGGTGACATTCAGCTTCTGTTGTTTGTGAAGATAATTTTCTAATTCGTTTCTCGTGTAAAAATTTATACTGATTTGAAAATGAATGAAATATCTGAAGAAATACGCTATGTGAGGTGTTTTACTATAAAAAGAAAGATAAAAACTCTGCAAAAACATGCCGAAAAATTTGTGAAGTGTACAGTGAGAATGCTGTGAGTAAACGAAGGACCCAGGAGTGGTTTGCTCGATTCCGTTTCCGAAATTTCGATGTTAAAGATGCACCTCGCTCTGGTCGGCCAGTCACTGAAAAAGTCGATCAGATTTACATTACGCGCGATGAGAAATGGGTGAAATACTTTCGTATTTCAATATCAAACGCAAGCGATCATGGTCAAAGGCTGGTGACCCTCCACAAACGACTTCAAAACCTGGATTGTCGCCAAACAAGGTTGAATGTTTGGTGGCAATTGTCCATTGCTGCTGCAACCTAGTGAAATCATGAATTCGGCCCCGTATTGTGCACAACTCGACCGTTTGAACAAAGCAGTCCAGGACGAGCTACCAGAATTAGACCAACAGAAGGAGAGTTGTGTTCCATCATAACAATGCGCGACCCACACACATATTTGATGAATCGGAACAAATTAACGGAACTTGGTTAAGAAGCTTTGATGCATCCACCTTATAGCCCGGACATTACACCGTCTGATCATTTGTTTCGGTCCCTGCAAAACTCTCTTGATGGTAATAAATTGACCGACCGAAGAGCCGCTAAAAATCACGGCTAAGTTTTTGGACGATGCACTTGATTAAAATTGATTTTCAATAAAGAATATCTTTATTAAAAATGTACCAAAAAACTGCGGAGGCTTTTTATATGGCCCATTATCTTGACTCAAAGTCTTTTTTATAAGCCAGAGTGCAATAAATGTCGATATTGGACGCTGGACTAATTGTAGATACGGTTATACAGGAAGATCAGATATTAATTAGATAGTTTACATCCCCTCTTTGTCCTGTCTATTTTTAACAGCGCATTTCACACATTTCAACGCATAAGCATCACTCAACCCATCTTTACGACTTCGCATGTCATCGCTGTCTTTTCACGATATAAAGATGAAACTATGCCGTCATATTTTTCTATTTATATGGTCTTTGCCATTTACCGTTGCTTTACTATTATTTTATATTTTAAGAGATGTATAGTATAGTTTGATTTTCAGGTTTAAATTCTAAGGCAGTATTCCGTATCAATTAATGGTTACCGCTTCGATTCTATTCGCTTTAGATCATTTCGATTTACTAAGATTTTTTTCGAAACCCGCTTCTTTCATGAATCGTGGAAAACTTGCATTTCGAGAGAAATTCTTCTGGGGCGGTTATTATGGCAACAAGATATATATATAGTCATATGATAACTCTGATCAGCACACCGTCATGTTGTTGGAGTGAACCACCAATGATTGAATGGACATCGTTCGAGAGTTCTTGGTTGGGATATGTTTTCTTTCGTTACAACTTGATTGGCTGATTTATGAGAAATTCCTATAGAATTTTGTGCCGTAATTCTTGCACGCTGCATATTTTTATCAAAAACAATAATACTAAAATATTTCAGCTATTGAGCGTGTCCGAAATGTGAGAGTAACCGCACGTAACATTTCCTGCACGATGGAACTCCTAATTTATTGTTCATGATCAGTCGATACATTCCTTATTGATTTCTTTCTCCGATATTATGTCAAGAATTTCGTTAAATCTAATTCTGAGCTCATCCGAAGAGACCAATGAGGAAAAGTGTAGGTGTCCGCTTTGGGTCCGATATTTTTTCATTTGTTCATCGATCCTCTGAGATTTCCATTTCTGGTGGTGAAAGGAACTTTCAGTTCTTCACCGTCTACATAGACATCATAATTTCATATGGCTAATGCATGATTAATAATCCTGACGTAATATTAAATTCGTAGTTCTTTATTTCTCATAATTCATTCACTTGTAGCTACTCTATTGGACGTTTACGGACAATTCTGTGCAAAGTACGATCTTCTGTTGTAGACCCTGTATGCTTTTGTGGTATGTACTGGAAATTTTATATATACAAAGCAAACAATACTTAGGATTTACGTAAGTTATTCGAGTTTACTGTGATTAATTTCGGAACACTGAGCTTGCTTGCCAATGAATGATAGACAGGTACTATGACAATGCACCTGTAGTGCCAAATATTCTTAAATTTTAGGAAAACTCGCAAAGAGCCCATTTTCAATATAAAAGAACTCATGATGTTGAGAAAAATTTGTTTTGGTTAGCAAGCGTTTTGATGAAGTATCGATCACGTCAGAGGTAAACCGATTGCGCTTAACGATTGAGTTTGACGTAAATGAGTTCAATTTCGTTACTAACGTTAATTTTGCGGTTAAGATCTTATCCCTTCCCACAAAATCTTTAATTTCTGTTTGTTTATGTGTACCTAACAATAGATTATTAACACATATTTTAGCGTGGTTATGCTGTGCCTTTTTATGTTAATTCAATCTTCTAACTAAAATTTAATTCATGTGTTTTATTTTAAAGCCCTAACTAAACACCAAATTAATTTACAGCAGCGAAATGTATTGCCTTTTATATTGCAGATAAAATTTCTGTACCTCTGGTATAAACGTAAATATACAGGGTGTTTCCAAGATCATGGCACAAACTTGGAGGGGTGGTGGAGCGTACTAAAACATACATTTTTTATAGGAATGACGGGTTAAGGCAGGAACGCAAAAAAACGACACGAGAGGAAAATGTGTTTATGTACAAAATCAACGCAAAGTGCTTCTTTGCAGCAATACAGTATTCACAATAAATGTTCAAAATTGTGATCACCAGCACTAATACATGCTTGGTAACGTCGCAGAAGGGATTGCCGAACATTTTGAAAAACGACAGGCATTTCGCGCACGCTTGCAGTCGTGCAACGTGATCCTCCAGTGAGTCAAAGGAAGTCTCGTAAATGATGCTCTTGAGATGGGCCCATAAAAAAAATCCAAGCTGGTGGCCATCGAACGGGTCCACCACGGCCAATCCATCGGCCCGGAAATATCCCATCCAAGTAATTGCGGACCCGCACGTGATTATGGGCTGGTGCACCATCATGCTGGAACCACATGCGATCACGAACGACAGCCGCAACATCCTGCAGCAATTCCAGTAGCACCTCTTGCAGAAAAATATGATAACATAAGCCATTTGTACGTGCAGGTAAGAGGTATGGGCCTATGAGGTAGTCATTAACAATACCCGCCTATACATTCAAGGAGAAGTGGGTTTGGAATGCACGTGGACGTAAATGAGTTGCCCACACGTGCATGCTGTGGCTATTGAAGATGCCGTCCTGTGAGAAAGTTGCCTCGTCCGTGAATAGGACATCCGATGGGAAATCCGCCTACGTCTCACACTGCTGCAATAACCAATGACAGAAATGAACTCGAAGAGGTATGCCTCTTGCAAGGCTTCGACTGTCTGCAAATGGTATGGGTGAAAATCATTTTCATTCAATACTCTCCAAACGGTGGAATGACTCAGCTGCAGACGACTTGCAATAGCTCTTGTACTTGTCTGGGGTGATTCATGCACAATGTTCAAGATGGCTTCTTCAATGCGAGATTGTCATGCAGTTCTTTTTCCACTCCTAGTGTCACAGGTGGCTTTAAATGACCCGTTTTTACACAAAGACCGATGCAACCTCTCGAACATTGTGTGCTTCGGCATACGCTTGTTCGGAAACCTTTCCTGGTACAACCGTAGCGCTGTTCTGCCGTTCCCATTAGCAGCACCATACATGAGATGCATGTCAGCTTTTTCCCTGTGCGTAAACTCACCCATCACGCTCGACGTCAGAGTTGCGAATGATCCCTGATGCGGTTTGATGATGCGGTCCCTGATGGTGGTTTGTCCGGCTCACTACCGCCCTCTACCGCTGCATTGCCAGCCAATTACAGCTGTAGTTCCCATTACTGTAAATGTTCCCTTTTTTTATCTGCTAATCTTAGTTTTAAATTCTTTCATTGTCTAATCGTATTCGTAACTTCTTTACTAGTAATATGCCTAAGCACTTAAACCCGCATCTCCTACAGTTATTTAATTCTGACTGTATGCTTCCTTCAAAATAGTATCTACTATATCAATTATCTTGTATTTCGATTTTGTTATCTTGCTATGTTTAACACATTGTACTTCATTGTTCTCATAGGCATTGGGTCTGGGCATTCGGGGTTGGCTCTCGTGCGGCCCCTACATCCGGGCTACTCTAGACACTGGTGGACGTGGTGCTGTACTGATTAACCTTAATGGTAAAGGGACAGTGCCCACGTCCACCATCACTTGTCACTTGTATTGCTGCAAAGAAGCACTTTGCATTGATTTTGCACATAAACACATTTTCCTCTCTTGTCGTTTTTTTGCATTCATGCCTTAACCCGTCACTTTAGACCCTACATTCCTATACAAAAAATGCATGTTTTAGTAAGCTCGACCAACCTCCAAGTTTCTTCCATGATCTCTGAAACACCCTGTATATGTAAGATATAACAAAAATACTATAACGACCTTATAAATATTCGGCGACCTCAAAATTAACGACTCTAGATCTTATGTTCTACCCCTAAATTCATCTGTTCTCCCGAATTCGATATCCTTCTATGTTATGTAACGGTTATTACAAAGGCGAAGCCCCCAGCTCCCCCCGGCTCATGGTTCAGCCAACAAGCTTATGTTATGTAACGGTACGTTAGAAGGCAACTGAAATTAATATTAACCAATCATAGCTTGCCTCTGCAATTACATTCAAACTTAGTATAAATAACCGCTGGCGACTTAACTGCGTCGTTCTTCTTCTCTTCCCTAACTGCTGCTCTGTCAACACCGCTTCGCCCTACCTTTGCTTAACTGCCTACCTCATTTCTTTTTTAAAATCCAATGTACACTGGAAAAAAAAGACAGTTCTATATCTCCTCTCCCGTTTAACTGGGCCGATTGACGAAATTCAAATTGCATTTTTCACGCCTCGAAAGCCCGACTTAGAATATATATTAGATTCATATAAAGCATCATTATAACATACGTATTTTGGCACAAAATCGGACTTTTTCTGAAATAACATACCAATGTTTTTTCCTATTTCGATTCTACGACTCAAATTATGTTTAAATATTAAATTTTATAAAATTTGGGGCGAAATTTACGGAGAAATTCATAAATTTAACTTGGGGTCATTTTTTGAGTTTGAGCCAAGAAGAATTCAATTGGCGAACTTCTTAATACGTGGCAACCTATTTTCCTTCTCTTCTATTCTGCATCAGAGGATAAAAAGTCGCATCGTTCCTGCCTTTTTACATTGTGGATAAGAGGAAAAAAAGTCACATCGTTCTACTTTCAAATAAATTTAACAAAGTGTGCAAACCACATTTTCATTATTATCGCTTTCAAAAAAATTATGCCAAATTTCAAAACGCGCCAATATATAAATTCACGTATATCTTAGGAAATTTTGAGTAAAAAGTTCTAATTTTTTGCAGGTATGCTTAAAATAAATCTACTTTAAGATGATTGTAAAACTTTCATAGGTTATAATTCAAAATTGTTTTCAAAAAATTTATAAAGTGACATTCCAGTGCGAATGAGCCCGACACCACTGTAAACGGACTTGAGGTTGCACAGAGGTCAAAAGGTAGTCGGCGCAAGGAGCGCCGTGACCTCAGCCCCCTTTCTGTGAGCCGTCTATTAATGGTCCTTGCGGTCACTGAAGCACTAGTTGCACGTACAATCGATGATAATGATGCATCTGGGGCTGTGAGTGCCGCTCTGACGATTGCTCGGTCTTCACGTTCTGTCGTTTCTCTAGGCCTACCGCTTCCTTGTTGACGTTATGTGCGGCCATGGTTCACCCATACCTGCCAACATCGTTTAATAGTGGCATCGCTGCTGCTCAAATGTCGAGCTATTCGCCGATAAGGCCAACCGGCTTCTGAGCCCAACTAGACGACCTCTCTCAAATTCTGACATTTGTATAGGAATTTTACGGAAATTAAAGATAGTTTTAAATACAATTGGGATATTAAACGTTTATTGTATACCAGTTTAAAATGGCATGAAATCATTTACTTGGAATATTTTCCTAGCGATCCATTATCGTTAAAATGAAATAATGTTAAAGGTTATTATGAACTTAATTTTTATTCTGAATATTATTTTAAGTTCTGGTTAAATATTCTAAATAATTAAAATTAAGTTTATTTCTCTTTACTGTTTCAAGCTGAGTTTACAAAAAATGTTTCAATAGTTTGCTTTCCTAACTTTGTCGTTATCACATATTCTCATTCTTTCGTTCGTTTCACTTACCTAGAATCGGATTGCCTCGCTTGGGGTATCCTCCGAAGGCAAAGACGTGAGAGTGGTCAGATGTGACGACCATCAAAGTATCATCCGACCGCGTGATCTCCAGGGCTGCTATGACAGCTTCTTCGAATGCTAGAGTGTCAACTAGTGCCCTGTGAGCGTTGTTGAAATGATGGGAATGGTCTATTCGTCCACCTGCAATTAGATAGCATACATAATTAAATTCCTTTTTGACTTTTATGGAAGCTGAAAAATGGCGATCAAGTTTATTTATATAAAATGCGTAAAATAATATTATTAAGTGGATCAGATCTTTTCTTTTGTACTCTAAAGCTTATCTTATGACTGACTTTGGTTAAATAATTGTACACTGCGAAAAAAAATTGGACAGTTCTATATCTCCCGTTCTACTGGGCCGATTGACGAAATTCAATTTGCGTTTTTCATGTCCCGAAAGCGCGACTTAGGATATGTATTATATTTATATATAAAGCAGTGTTCTAATAGAGGTATTTTGACACAAAATTGGACGTTTTCTGAAATCACATGCCAATTTTTTTTATATTTCGATACTACAACTCAAATAATGTCAAACTGCCAAATTTTGTAAAACTCGCACGAGTAGTTTTTAAAACATTACCTCTAAAAATTTTAGCTCCTCAGTGCTATTAAGTTCTATTAAGTGCTATAATTTTCTATGCTTAAGTTTCCGTTTTACGTTTTCAGCAAATATTTATTTGTTAATAAAAAATATGAAAGTAAAAATCATCCTTCTTTCCACCTTGCGCTCGCAAATCACTCTGCGAATAGCCATTTACAATTATGGAAGCCTGAAAAACGCCTGTGTGCGATATTTTCATCATGCGATGATTTGTAGGAGCTTTTTTTTACCGCGATATTTTTGACGACGATGATTTTAAACTGCGAAGTTTTTGAACCGCTTTATTTTCGACCGCGATATTTTGTACGACGATGTTTTAGAACTGCGATGTTTTCTTTCTGCTTTATTTTCTCCCACGATGTTTCGTACCACGACGTTTTCGCCTTGCGTTTTTTTTTCGCGATGTTTTCGGCAGACACCGAATTTGATATACAGTGTCTCACAAAAGTGATGGAACACTTGTGCTTTACAAAAGGAAACTGTAATAAAATAAATTAAAAAAAACATGTAAAAATTTTTATGGGTGTGTTTCATACTTAAATTTAATAACAATTATTACATAACATACATTTTCTAAAAATATTAAAATATGAATTTAATAAAAATACAATTGTTTAAAACGGAGCAAAAAATGGCTCACATAAGTGATGGGACACCATTAGACTATGCAACAAAAATCGTCTGAAGTAAGCAATAAAAATATTTTTAAGGTTTTTTTTACTCACAAGCAATTGGCAATAATTTATAAAATCGTCTGCATTATTTCTCTCCAGTTTTTTTGGAATTTTTGTAATTTTTAGCTTTGCGCAGCCATGAATGCTAAACGATAGGAAACTTTGCCTGAAATTCGAAAATTAGTCATTAATTTGCACATTGAACGTGGAAAATCGATTAGAGAAACTGCTGAAACAGTTAACTTACGCAAAATCGCAAAACGAAAACAATATTCACGACAGGGACAAAGCTCCTTTGGACTAAAAAGGAAACGAAAATGGGTTGCTATAAATTAAAAATTCGCCGAGTGAATTAATCTTAGCGCAAAGTGAAAAAATTCGCCAAGATTAATTCTTAAATTTCTCCGTAAATTTTGCACCAAATTTTACAAAATTTAATATTTATACACATGTATTAATGTAATATTTATACATTAATATTTAGGCACAATTTTAGTCGTTGAATCGAAATATGGAAAAAAATTGGAATGTCATTTCAGAAAAATTCCGATTTTTTGTCAAAACACCTATATTAAAACAATGCTATATATAAATCTAATATATATCCCAAGTTGGGCTTTCGAGACGTGAAAAAGCAATTTGAATTTTTTCAATCGGCCTGGTAGAACGGTATGTATTGATCTGTTCTCCCCCTTTTTTTTTCGCGCAGTGTACTTTGGCGCACTGAGCTAAGTTAATACTTAAGTTCAAGTTGTAAATTTGTTTGCTTTCATTGATATTAACTTTAGCAAAAGGTTTTAATTTTTTTTCTTTGATCTGGCTGAGAGGGTAAAACAACCTCTTGCCAGAAATAATCACATTGAGAATATAAGATGTTAAATTAAAACTTTATTCCAATTTATTAAAGAAACACTATGCTTTTTAAATATTAATATCATACAAATATTAAAATAGTACAAAGATTATTTTTAACAGACATAAAACTCAATGATGGCAATCTTTATTCTGTTTAAAATGTTTTTAATTGCGTTTTTACAGCTTTTAGTTCCGTAGTTAAAATTAAATTGCTTTGCACAAAATGAGTTTCTTGAAAGAGGTCACATTCCAAAAAAGAAGCTATTTTCGCTTAAACTGATGCCAAATAGTAAAAACCGAAATGTAATATAAAAAAGAAATCTTCAGTACATTCCAAGCGAACATTTACCATTCTATAAGGAAATTTGATGAAAATCTCACTATTAATATTTCTAGTATTCAAAATAAGATTTCATAAACTAGAAGTTATGTTTGTTTCTGGAGTATTATTTACTTATCTTCACAATTTTTGGTATGTTTTGAATTTCTCTTTTTTTAAATTTTATTATTCCTTTTTGTATGCACTCATGAATTTAAATTACAATTTACTTAATTTGTAACATTACTCATCAACATGTATAAAATAAATTTCAACAAGTTTAGAACAAAAATCATTAAACGCGTTAACTGAGAAATTAATAAAAGTAGAATATACATTTAATTTCAAGAAAATTGTTATTGTACTGTGTACTGTTTTTAGTGGGAAAATACGTTTTTTATGGTTGGTAGAAGTAGTTTAAGAACTTAACTTGATGAGCAGAACAGAAACAAAATTGTGTGAGAATGTGTTTATGTATATCATTTAGGAAAACTTCATATGAATACAAACATAAAGAATGAAAGAAAGGTAGTTTCATTTCATAGCTGTGAGAACAAGAAACATTTCGCAACAGAACTTACCTTCTCCAAAATGGAATTTATTTAAAAACGTTTATTAAAGCTTCTTTAACCATTATGTAAGGAAAATTAAGAAAGTAACTTTATACGCAGACTCTTGGTTACTAAAATGAAATCATAAATTTTAAAGCTTAAAAAATTTTTTAATTTGCAACTGAGATTTTACTGAAAATTAACGTGGGAAACTTAAATGTACATTTTCTTCAACTTTCTTGTACGAACGTATTTAATAGCAGCAAAAATCGCAAACGTCTGCTATGTCCTGAAATATATATGTATATGTGCATAAACAAAGAGGAAAAATATTTATTTTCTGACGCGGATGAAAGAATAATGCATATGCAGTTTATGACAGTACAAGCTACGTCACATCTCTCAGTAAATGAAACTCAAATAAACTACTACTGTAACAGAACTATTTAACCGTATCCGAATTATATTGAACGCCACCGAGCGGCGAAGACGAACAGTCTAAGTCAGTCGACCTCCAGCCGCGAACACGTTAGGTTGTCATGTAGTAGCTGTCTGTAATTCCAATGTTTAATGTTCCGTTATATGTTTAATATTTATGTATATTTCCTTGTACCCGTTCCTGTGTGCTCTATTAATAAATACTTTTAAAGCTAGCCGGCGTTCGTGTTTATTGAGGAACGGCTACAACTGGCGCCCAACGAAATTTGATCCCAAAATGGCGCATTAGTACGTTGAGAATTTCGGTTTGGCTTTCATAAGCCTTTACTCCCGAATTTAACTTTTGGTTGCTGGAGATCGGCTCATTTTCTTTTCAGGTGTCGACTGCTAGTCAATTGCTGGTTTACAACACTAAATGTTCATATAAAGTATCGTGTCGTGCTCCTCGCACATGGACTGCAGAGTCAACAACTTTCAGTGGAATAAAAGATAAGTGTCTTTTAATTTAATGTTTAGTTAAAATTCTTTTAACTCTATTATTTGTTACAAGCTGCTTCTTAAAGCAAATGTAAATTCCTTACTGGAATATGATTTATTGATACTACGTAAAAGCATAAAACGAAAGCAAACCACTTCCTTTAACCAGACGGTTATTTTTGAACTGTTGTTAATTTGTTATTTTAAAATGTTAGTATGCATATTAAGTTAACATGTGGATACGGTTATCAAACTAGATGTATGTTTAAATGATAAAAGTTTCGAGTATATTCACTGACTTTGTTCATTAGAATTTAGTAGTTTCGATTTAACTTACAGCAGCAGATGTTTTTCTTCCCCCTCACGGAATGTCAAGCTAGATGAGTTATGCGTCTTTTGATTATTTTTTTTTTCGTTTCCTGTGAGTGCTGTTACTATTCGATGAATGTTTATTCTAGGTAAAATAAAATATTGTACTTGTTGATTTCCTTTCGACGAACTTTTGAGCTTATACTGTAAGAAAATATTGCTTTCCGTTAATGAATGTTTTGAAATATATATCTTGAAATAAAAGAAAATTATTATGAATAAAATAGAATGACTTTTTAAATAAGGTAAAAGAATTAATGTTGTTTATGGCATAATGGTTTGTTAGGATTAAAACTTCAATTCAGTTCAAAGAATTCAGTTTGAATAAAAGTTTATGATAAGACATTTATTTATGTTTTGCTAAGTAGTATACAAATATTTGAGCAAATTATTATACGTCATTTTCTGGATACAAATTGAATTTATAGGGGTATTTTATGATATTTTTGAAATTTAGATGTGATAACTTTGCCAGTAACATTGTTTGCGTTTGTAAATGTTGTTTAATAGTGGTATATAAATGTATGTATAACATTGCTTACATGCTGTTTAATAGTGGTATATACATTTTAAAGGTAAACCGTTTATTTATTAATTTGAAAATAGTGTAAGTATAAAAACTGTGTTGTGAATAACATCGAAATAACAACAAATTCAACTTCATCTTTTCCCCTCCCCCCTGACCTCTCATATAATTATGGCTTATCTTGCCAAAGCGCGAAAAGAGGATTTAAAGACTCTCGCCACAGAGCTGGGTTTCACAGTAAACGATACTATGCGAGTGATAGACCTTAAAGATCTTATCGTCAAATCTGACACTTATGATGAAGCATTTACCAAGAATCTTCTAGAAACTTTAATCGAAACTAGACAACAAAAAGAACGTGAAAGCAACGATCTAGAGATACGCCAAAGAAAAGAACAAGAACTTTTGGTAGAATTGGAACGTTTAAAATTAAACCTGGCAGCTGCTAGCTCAAATGCTAACTATGCCGCCTTTGCTTCAAATGCAGCTATTGAAACAAACATTCAACACCTAATCCCTAAATTTACAGGAACTTCTGACATTACAACTTACCTGCAAATTTTCGAAAGACAATGTGAGAAAGTTAATATAAAACAAACAGATTATATCACTCATCTCCTACCTCTTCTGCCTATAGACATTTCACAAATAATTTTAAGAGAACCGAAGGACAAATTAGAAGATTATTCATACATCAAAATGATTCTGCTCCAAAGATTCAAATTAAATGCTGAATCATTTCGAATTAAACTTACCACACACCAAAGACAGCCTGGAACCTTATGGAAAGACTTTGCATACGAACTAAACAATTATCTGGAAGAATGGCTACACAGCCTCGATGTTACAGACTTTGAATCGCTCAAAGACTTGGTCCTGACGGATCAGCTTAAAAGAAG
>KK121454.1:389951-495475 GCA_000611955.2 Stegodyphus mimosarum
CTTCCTTCAAAGCATCTCTTTAAAATGTGACTTAATCGCTAGAAAGCTCATTTCATACTTTTAAACATATGAGATACGACACAAAATGGAGATGATTTCTATTTACTATCTTAGCTGGAGCTCTTCCTGATCAAAAGCCCTCAGATTAAAGAAGGCGGTAATTTCTAGCAGCGTCGCAGAAATCTTTGCGTAGGGGTTAACACTTGCGCGTACAACCTTACCCTAAAGTAAAGGAAGCCACATGAGGAAATATGCATTGATTAGGTGCATATTCTTTTTGCGTTTGATGAGGATATGCATGCATTTAGGCTCTTGTTGCCATCGCCCGATGGCTTAGCTGAGAGAAAAATATGAACTTTTCCTAATGTTTGCGTTATTCTCGCTTTCATTTTGTTAAAGAGTGGGATAAGACGAGTTTTTCTACCAGAAATAGCCAGAAAACTGAATAAAATACCTCTCCTCTAACATATGCATAACATTATTTCCTTTATTTCTTAGCATAAGATTTTAGAATATACCGCCCCTAAAGTGTGAAAGAGAATAGAATACGTTCTTTGGGAATGCAAGATAACACTCTTCTCTTTATATATTTTGGGATGCTGATTTTCTCCTTCTTCTGGTATTAAACACACATGTATGTAAAGAAAATAGAAATAGCTTTACAGTTTATTAACACTGTTTTCAACTCTTTCAAAATTCACTACATTTTTAATATTTTCGCTACAAACACATACGCAGTAAGTAATCTTATATGCATAAATACGTGCTGCTGCAAAGGTGGCTATATGTTTTATTTCCTGAATTATTGATTCTGGATATAATCTCCTAGTTGTAAAACTTAATAAAGGGAAGTAACAATTATATCGATACAATTTGTCATATGAGAGGGCTTCGAAAGTTAAAGCAAACATTTTTCGTTATATATTTATGAATGCGTTATTCAGTATACATTAATTAGCTTAAAATAAAACGCGCTATATATTTTATGAAATATTCCCGGACATATTCTTTACATTTTGTGATTTATCTAACACGTTCTGTAGTAATATTATAATAAATCCACGGATTTTGTCATGGAAAGGGAAGCAGGATTGCGTCTGTTTGTGGCCTGAGCCTTAGATGACGCCCATCCCTCTTCCTTACTATCAAACCACTTGACAGCGCATTCTGCTCGCCGAGTATTTTAAGTGCCCTCATGACATTAAGTGACTATACACTTAGAAACATACAAGCCCTCCCTGGAATTCGAACCTGGGCTCATTTGTATGATATCTAGCAATGCTAACCACTGTATTAACGTTTTCTCAATCGATTTGCAAGTGAGGGCCACTTTTTAAATCAGAATGTTCACTCTTGATCCTTTCGTAAGCAATGTTTTTAGCGTATGTTATTACCAATATACTTTAAAAGTTCAATTAATTAAAATTTATTAGTCCAAAGGGGCTTTGTTCCTGAAGGACTATTGTTTTCGTTTTGCGATTTTGCGTCGGAAGCATTAAATGTCGGTTCCCTTTTCAAACTGTTGCCACCAAATATTGCCGCCCTGTATTATATATTAAGAAATTAAATAATGAAGAATGTGCATAAATTTGCGTATATTTGTCGCATTGTGATAAAACGACGGTACCTAGAGCCATCGAATTTCGAATGGTGTAATCCTGCTGCGAATATGGGCATCTGGAAGCTCAAATGTGAAATTTGGAATTTGCTTTATTATCGATTTCATATTTTGTAAAACTTTAACGAATTTCTGATTAACAAACTCAAGGATTTCAAAGCGAGCCATGGCAACGCTGTACAGAAAAAACCTTTTTATCTCCAGCGTGTGAGACTGTGTGTAATAAATTCTAAAGATATGCTCAATTTAAAATTATTTATTGCGATATTGTTCTTTAACTGAATTTTGTGGTTTAAGTGCGAAGAACATATTTAATAAATGAAGGTAACACACAAAATGTTAAAAAAACTCTCTTTTGGGCGTAATTTAAAATCTCAAACATTTCAGATTTTGTTTTTGAAAGTAGGTACGATATGACTTTGAAGTAGGTACGATGCGATGAAGGTAACACACAAAATATTAAAAAAACGCTCCTTTGGGCGTAATTTAAAATCTCAAACATTTCAGATTTTTTTTAAAGTAGGTACGATGTGACTTTTTAAAATTTTATATTAGTATTAAGCAATTAAATTAATGGAAGAAAATTTACATTTGGTTTTAATAATTTAAGATTATTAGAGTTTGGATAACCTTATAAACTAAAAATTAAATGTTTACTCATATTAATGACGTGAACCTGCCGATGCTGGTACATCAAGTTCAGAAATAAACCATACATTGTGTTCCAATTTCATTTTGTGTCCGATAACATTCGAGAGTTCAGTTAACTCGAGATTTTGCACAACTAAACCAAGTTTCCTTTCAGACTCCTTCTATTTTCAAACCCGAGCGTTGAGAATAGTCAAAGTGTTATTACCTTATAGACAGAGATCATTTAGTTTCTAAAATGCAACTGAAAGATATGCTGATGTTATAGCTGCATATTATCAGTTATTATTATATAGTTTCGTTATTGAAGAAGTTATTTGTGCTCGTAACCAATGTCAGCACAGAATAATGGAGATGATCTGCATTTTAGGGAATAAATTAATTAAATTAATTATCATTATGTTTGCCTTTTAACACAGTTTTGAATTTAGGTGACGAACCTTTGCCCTCCAGGCTTTCTTTGTGAATGAAACAATAGATCCAAGTAAGATTAGGTGCTACAGCTACATGTGAGCACGAGTCCAATCCGAACAAAAACCTACGCATTTTTCCAAGCAATTTCAACCTTTTGCATGTACACATTTAGAACTTTGAAAGTTTGTTCCCCATTCGTAGGTGTTGGCAGAATCTCCAATACTATAAGAACACAATAATGTCACTATTATACTACTATTTCTATCACATAAGAAGGATTTCAAACAACTACACAACTATTGGACTAACAAGTGAAGAACAGATATAATTTCTAATAAGTTATTGTGATCTTCTGCAAAAAATAGAAATAGGAAAGTATTTTAATTTGAATTTTTGAATCAAATTCGCTCTAATTTTAAAACAAGCGGAGTCTAAAATTTCTCCCATCTTCATCTATTAAAAAAATGAAAATAAAAATTTAAAAAAATTAATGAACCAACGTGCCTGGTTTTTAACGAGTAAATGCAGTTTACAGGAGTATATGAGTACTTTGAGTACTTTTCCAAAATATTAAGAAAGTCGTAAATACAACTAAAGAAGGTTCGATACTCCAGGGGTATTATAATGAACTGGGATGCTCTCAAGTTGTGTTACAGGTACGCTCCCAATTGTGCAGCGAAATCATGGCAAGAAACGCCATAATACAGTGATTCTCAACCTGTGGGGCGCGCCCCTCTAAGGGGGCACGAGCACACTAGAGGACGAGCGCCAGAATATCCAAGAGAACATATTATTTAAAAAATTGATTAACTGACTGAAAGGAAAGCACACATACACATAGAAAACAGAATACATTTCGACATATTTAATAATTAACTTAATGAAGTATAACTACTTCTAAATCAAAACTTAATCAAAACATACCACATTAAAAATAAATATAATATTGTTAGTGACTTCCTTGGGTCTGTCTTGCAGAGCAAAGTTTTTCGAAGGAAGCCTTAGAAATTGGAAATAGCCACTCTCAGTTCTATTTCTATATTTTGTCTTCAAAGAAGCCACAGCAGAAAATCCAGTTTCACAAAGGTAGGATATTGAAAATGGTAATAGAATGCGAAATGCCCTTGTTTTTAGTGCAGGAAAATAATCCTCTACTCCGGACCAAAATTCGAGTAGTGATTTATTAATTGTCTTTTGGTTTCTCCACTTGTCGTGAAGTCTATGAATTTTTCTTCCTCATCTATTGAGAGTCCTTCGGGAGTCTAATGAAATGGATCCGTAACCCACGCTAGCTTGCTATCAGTCTGTCGTCAGCAAGAAAACACTTTCTTAAATTCTTTGCCAGCATGACTAAATGATTTTCAATGGTTACAAAAACAACTTTTACATGTTCTTCTTCAGCCTTGTAAATTTTAGTACCATCAATCACATTTGCAAACATTGTTAGGTTTTTTTTTTGCTTTAAATTTCTTCTCCCCAATTCCAATTTTCTGCAAAAAGCATTAACTTTATCACTCGTATCGAACATATGTGTATTTCTCCTTGGAGTTGAAGATTCAAGTTATTTAATTTCTCGGGTATGTCGACCAAGTAGCTCAATTTCATTATAAATAAACCATCACGAAAATTCTCGGCTTCCGGTCTGTTTTCTTCTTCTAGGAAAATGGCGATTTCTTCTCTTAATTCATAAACACGTTGCAAGAATTTCCCACGTGATAACCATCTTGCCTCGTAATAAAATAGTAACGCTGAATGTATTGCATCCATGTCTTTACAAAGTTCGGAAAAGATTCTTGATTTCAGGGGTCTCATTTTGATACAATTTACTACGGTTACAACCGTAGTTCAATATTCACCACACTATCAACCACAATATTCAAACCAGAACTCATTTCTTTGGAAGCCAAAGCTTCTCTGTGGATCATGCAATGTGTCCTGACACATTGAGGCGATTTTTGTTTTACAAGTGCTTGTATACTTTGGAGAACGAGCACCATCGGTGCATATTCCGACGCAATTTTTCCATTCTATGTTTGCCTCGTTCATAAAATCATTTAAAATAGAAAATAATGCGAGCGCTGATGCTTTGAGTTCTGTTGGTTTGCGGTTCTGCTACTATTGACATATTATCACAAAATCGAACATAGGAAATGAAATGAGGATCTTCATTACTATCTGTTGCTTAATCAAGCAGTTTTGAAACCTTATTTGTCACGCAACTTCGAGAAAAGCTGACACTATACATCTTCAGCTATATTACCAATTTGACGAGAAACAGTATCATTTGAAAGAAGTATGGACTGCAAGTGTTTTGAAAACTTATGTCCAAACATACTAGTTTCTACAATCTCAATCAAAATAAGCCCTTCACCAACGGTGTGAGGGTTTTTACATCTGGCTATTTTATATGAAACTTTGTAAAATTCAATAAAAGCTTTTTTATTCACAGACAGAGTTTCTTTAAAAAATGATTTTTGCTTTTCATATGATTTTAATTTTAATTTGAAGAATTCTCTGGGTTTGTTGACGTACTCAGTATGAAGCATTTCCACATGTCGTTTAAGTTTATCAGGTTTCATGTTCTCTGCGGCCAACATTTTTGCGAAAATGATACACAGGGGCCTTTCTCCTTCATTTACTTCAGTACTGGTAAACCCCAAATTTAAGTATTCTTGAGAATATTTTCTTGATTTTATTTTCGGAACCACGCTCGTCTATATACTTCTTCATGCTTGACTATTGTCTATATACTTCTTCATGCTTGACTATCGTTTAATGCTCGCTTACGCCCGCTTAAAAATTATCCATAAGTCTGCATAAATCTGCTGCCGTGAATATTTAATATGGTGAATTGCAATGAACACGAAAACATATATAAGATACGATAGATTCGATAGCGATCGACTCGAATGAGAACTGAGACTTGTGTTATCGAACATTTTCTTTCTTTCTGTAAGAAAACATTTGCTCTGCGCATGCTCGAAACGGCTTCCACAAACCATATTACTTATCTTTTCTCTCGACTTTAAATATTAAGTTACTGCCAAAAAAGTACTAGGGCATTGAAGTAATAAAAAAAGAAAGGAAAAGATTATTCTTAGTACACCTGGAAAAACTTTAAAACCAAAAAAGGTAAATTTTAACGTTGCGGAGGTATTTTATTAACATGAGTCAAAAACATTCTATGATTTATTTTGACGTGAAAAATGTGTAATATTTTATTGAAGCTGTGAAAAAAGTAAACTTCTGAATATTTATTTTGATGTGAGAAACTGTGTAATATTTTATTGGAATTGGGGAATATGAGACAGAAAAGGATGAACTCTTGAATGTAAGCAAATCTCCCGTTCATAATATAATTTTAAAATATCGTAAATCAAATTTGATTGATAACCAACCACAAAGAAGGCATTCAAGGTGTTTCACTGAGCATAAATAAGGTCGAACGTTGGACATTTTATTTGTAATCCTTAAACCGGTGTCGTAAAATTGACTTTAGAAGCCCATCGAATAATTAACAGGTCTGCTGAAAAATAAATTGTTAAAAACTATTTTAAGTATATGTAACTTTCATGGTCAGATATCTAGAAAGAAAGATTTCTATCTTTGAAGGATTGATTATATTTAAAAAACCTCAAGTTTTCTGGATTCGATTATCTTTTTGAATGAATAGAGTTTATTATTTTTGAGAGTGACGGAAAGCAAATGGCATGGCAAAATCACAATATTGAACTTTAAATGAAGAATCTTATTCTTTGCATAATACATGGTATAGACAGACTGAAATGTTTTGTGGCTGTAGACGTGCTTTCGAAGCAAGAAATCTATACTTCATTGATCAAAAACAGTTAAATTTATGTATTTAAATGCTATAAAGGGACATATATCAAATAGGACACTCAAAAATGGCTATATTGTCACTTTAGAAATTTTATCAAGACAAAGATTTCACACATAATTCTCGTATCTGCAAATTCGAACTCTGTGTAATTGTCCATATCTAATCAAAATATTTAGATACAGTCTAAGGTACATCCCTGCTGAGTATACTTAGAATTTGGGAGACAGAATTAGTAAATTAAAAACATTCTATAGAAATAAACTTAGAGAAAAATTCACCACACAATGTAAGAGAAACAGAAGCAAATTCTCTGCCAAATTCTTGCGAAATCTACGGTTAGAAAACTTAGTAAAATCATAAACAAGAAGCTCCGATGCATTATAATTATTGTTGAATTTTTAAAAAGATATGTTTATGTGCCTCAGTATATCTCTAACCATCATAACCAACATAATTTCTAACCATTGTTTGGACATAAGAAGTGTATAATTTGCTATATAATTAACGTTATCTTTATTACATTTAACAGATTTTGATTTTTTTATTATTCTTTGATATGGTATACAAGGAAAGTATTTCGATTATGATAAATATTTTGTTCATCATTCGAAAAGTGTTTGAAAGCTTACTGTTAAAAGCTCCAAAACGTTTTTAATTACTGTTTAATTACATCTGTGATCTGCCTCAAATTTACATCCAGTAAACAAAAAATATCTTCTTTAAATTCTTCCTTTTTACGCATACTAAATGTCAATTCTTCACAGGTACAGGTACAGCTAAAAATAGGTTGTATAAGCTCTAAGAGTAGGGATACCTTAGTGGAGGAATTTCTAAGAAAAACTGGGTCGCATACACGTTACACATGGGTAAAACCATGACAATGCCCATGGCAACCAGCCTGTGCGCCAGGATTCGAACCCCGGACCGGACTACCAGTGTTTAGAGATTTTACCGCTTGACCGCTGGTGGGCACCAGCTCATAGAAAATGAACTCAACAATCTTAGATTTTAAGTCTATGAAAGTGAATTAAGCTTTAAATATCTCAGTACACAATTATTTCTTGTTACTGTCACAAATTATTACTTGAAAAATATTATTTATTGCTAAAATGAAAGTTACTTTAACATCTTGTGTTAAACTACTACTGTCCATTGTTCAAGAAAATTGTTTGAGTTGCATTCTTGTGAAATTTTAAGAAGATTATTAATTTTATGAAATTTTTATTCTTATGAAAGCGTAAGCGCTCATTTGTCGAGACTTGAAGACTAATTAGCTCAGGCAGAAAGAAGTGAGGTAAGTTTAGTTAGGTTTTCGAGTTAAAAATGTATTTTTTCGCAATGCATTAGACATTTCGTGCTTTGTTTCTGAATTTAGTTTCCCAAATATGAAATTCTTGAAATTTAATAACCTGCCTTGTCGACGTGATTATTCCTATTGAGAATTTTCAGCTTTTCTGCTACAACTGTTTAAGGATATTCCTATTTGATGAACAAGGTTTTCATGAATTTTCCTATATTAATAAAACTTTTTCTTCGTATTATGAACATTATATACATCAATACATTTTTGCTTTCCATTAAAAAAATAGTTAATATTTTAATGGGTTTTATTTTACTTGTTTTTGAAAGAAGGTGTTTACCATGGGTATTTTTCTTCGCGTTTCTTAGTGAATCCTTAATATTCTACATTAATAACACTTTCTTTGTTTTTCGGATTTTATACGCGATTCATATTCATTTCCTCAATTTCCATTCCTTCAGAAGTAGAGTTTTAGTAATTTAAAGTTTCGTTACGTTTATAGGCTAATAATCACATATAACTATGATAAAAGGTTTTAGCATTTACTTGAACATTTTGTTTTCTGTAGTGGAAAATTAATTACTTGACAATTTCAGACACATTTAGCGTACTTTCTAATTTCATTAGGCGAATTATAATGCTTCAAAAACTCATCAGATTTAAATTAGTATGTGTCGGTATACGAATTCTTACCAAATAGTTTTCAAAAAAGGCTAATTAACTAACACTTGTTATAGCAAGTGGAATAAAATAAGTTATTTTTATCAGAAAGTAAAAAAAAATATTTTCCTAAATCAGGTGAAAAGGCTAATTTTTTCTTTTCCATGTTTGTAAAAAGTTTGTTGTTCGTCCCATGGAAACGGACAAATCGAATTATCATTTTTTTTTTGTCAGTTTTTCTCTCTTTTTTACTTCTGGTCTTAAGTGCGAAATATTTAACTTAATTAAAAGTATTTCTATAGATGGAGAATAATATTTCTCTAAATTAATTAGTTGCCAGCTTTTGAATACTGAAATTGTTAGCTGATTTGAAAAATATGGCTTTTATTTTATAAGCTAAAAACACAACTTTACTATTACATACTGAGCACGCCCAAAATTAAGTATGTTTTAACTTATAATTTATACATCCTTCGCACATCTGAATAATTGTAATTATTTTATATGGTAGCGGTTGCCAGCGGAATATCTAGGAACCACTAATGGTCGCCAAGTCTGTATTATGTTCCCGTACGAGTTGAAGAGTTGACTGCTGACATGAGGCATCTGACATAAAGTGAAAAAGAGCCTTCAGTTAGGTACACTTTACACAGGGGGAAAAAAGGGGGACATTTCTATAACTCTCGTTCTGATAGGCCGACTGACAAACTGACTTGTGTTTTTCATGCCTCCAACGCGCGACTGAGGATATATTAGATTTATATATAGCATTGTTCTAATATAAGTATTTTGACACAAAATCTTACTTTTTCTGAAATGAGATACGAATTTTATCCATTTTCCGATTCTAAGACTCAAATGATGCCTTATTAACTTTTGTAAAATTTTATGGGAAGCTTACTGATAAATTTATAAAAATTTACCTTAGCGCATTTTTTCCCGTTTGCGCCAACAATAGCTCGCTTGGCGAAATTCTTAATTTTTGGTACCATATTTTCCTTTTCCTTTCATCGTGCATGAAATAAAGTGGAGAAAAAAGGTGCATCTTTAATTCTTTCGAATAATCTTAACAAATTTTGTAAATCACATTTGGTGTTATTATGGCTTACAGCAAATATGCTAAATTTCAGAACGCATCTATATATAAATTCAGGTATTATATCTTGAGAAAGTTTTAATAGAAATGTCTAATTTTTTGTAGACATGCCTAGAAATACATCTACTTTAAGCTCATGGTAAAAATTTCATAGGTTATAATTCAAACAGTTTTTCGAAAAATATACAATCATTATGTAAAATATACAAACTTAAAAAACAAATCAGAAAATACAGAATTTTATTTGGATTGAATCTAAATTTCGAATTCTGAAAGAAGGAATCAAGTATATTTAACTTAAAAAGAGATATTAATAAATATATACCAAATTCAATTAACATTGTGGCGCTAATTGTTTGAAAAGTATTCCTGCGATTTTTACAAAACTTGGCACTTTGGCATAATTTGAGTCGCAGAATCGAAATATGTAACAAAACTCTAGGTATGCCGTTTCAGAAAATGCACTATTTTATGTCAGAATATCTATGTTAGAACAATGCTATATATAAATCTAATATATATCCTAAGTCACGATTTCGAGACATGAGAAAGGCAAGTTGAGTTTTGTCAATTGATCCAATAGAACGGGAGTTATAGAACTGACCCCCTTTTTTGTGTTCTTGCATGTCTAATCTTTTTAGGATGATTCAAACGCTTCATGTTGTTTTAGTGACTCCGCTACTGCCCAATAAAGTACACGCGTACCTAAGAACCCCCCGCTCAGAGCATCATTCATGGGACCAATCCTGCCATACATTATTTCTCATACCCAGAAGTGCTCTAATTTCGATGTACTCTCACTATATTTATTCATAATACGCTAAAAGAGGGCTCGATCTTTCTGATTCTTTAATCTGATTTCTGTCACGTGATGATAAATTATGCATACAAGCTATGTATTCAAACCTACACTGAAATTTATATGTGTTTATAATGAAATTCAGTTTATATGAAATTATATAAACTTATGATTCTGTAAAGAGATATAGAGAATGATGATTTCTATTAGATTAATTTAGTTACGATTTGAAATTTTATTTGCTTCCAGTTGTTAGGTTTTTAGATTACTGAACTTCTTCATAATTTAAAAGAATCTTCTGTCTGTTCAGATACGTTCATAAAATTATATGAATCTTTCATCAAATATTGAAATATTCTTGAAATATTTCATCGCGAGAAAGCAACACAGAGATTTTTAGTAGTTAAACATTGCTTATAACTATAAAGCTACAACTATTTAAAAACATTTATACTCACCCCTCGCATTTTTTTATATAAAAAGATATTTTTTGCCTACACCCCGAAAAGCGATCTATTTCTCTAAATGTCGCTCCTTTTAAATACAATAAAATTTCAAAAATTTCTTCAAGTAACCCCTTTTACTGAGTGACAAATACTAATTTATTTTCAAGGAATTTTACTTCGAAAATTAAGTAGTAACATTAAAAATTACACATGGTCTTTTTTCATACCGTTTACTTTAGCGTACATATTCTCTAATCTCGATTCATGTGTTAGAATTCAAACACCGCCTCTCTTATAACTGCCATTAACTAAGCGGCAAATTTCTACTTTATTTTTACCCACAATAATCATTGAAAGACAGAAAAATAATTGCTATTGACGATTAAAAACCGATTTACTGGTTCTTGAAACGCATACAAGTTATTAATTAGTGTTAAAAATATAATTTTACCGATTTATTGCAAAGCTGTCTTGGTCGTTCATACACGTTGTTATATAATCATATCTTATTTTATAAAAAAATTCAGAATTTATTCATCTACATTTTCTTTTAACAATTGAAAGGAAAGGGGAGGTATTTTATTTATAATTTTAAGTATGATTATTGGAAAGTATTTCGCTCTGTAACATTATTATGTACTTTTATGTTGATCCGTAACTTGTAAATAAATGTAAATCTTATTAATAAATATTGGTAAGTTTGTAATTAAGCGCAAAGAGTGTGGTTAAATAACTAAGTAAATAAAAATGTGCTTAAGGATAATATTTTCTATTTCTTAAAAATTTAAAATTATTTTATCAGTCACTTTTTAATTACATTTTTTTCAGGTATTCTATTTGTTATGGAATTCAAAATAGTTTCCTTAACATAAATACTAAATTTAAAGTCATTTAGTTTATTTACCATGTTTCTTTATTACTTCCTTGTACGAAGTAAAGGAAGTATTGTAATCTCGAAAATTTTCGTGTATCCTATTTAAACGATATTAATTTTATTTTGACCGCTATCGAAAGCAATTTAACGGTATTTTTGTGTAACTGCCTTTTTTGTAAGACTGCCTTTTTTGCATATTTATTGACATGAAAGCGCGATTGGCTGTTACCTAACATATTTGCATACTTCCATCTACCTCTGCAGCGAATTGCATCCTCTTCAGTTCTACACAGTCCAGTCACATTAATGTGACCATCTGTCAAAAGCCAGAATAACCACTTTTCGCAGAGCGGACTGCTGCGAGACGTGCAGGAAGAGAGTCACATAAGTCCCTGAAGGTGTTCTCTGGGATGTTGAGCCATGCCGACTCTAATGCCGTGGCCAGCTGCGCTAGATTACGCGGTTGAGGATCCATGGCGCGAACAACTCGATCGAGATGGTCCCACAGATGCTCGATTGGGTTTAAGTCAGGTGAGTTTGCTGGCCAGGGGAGGACGGTAAACTCATCCTGGTGCTCTTCGAACCACGCACGTACACTGGCAGCTGTATGGCACCTCGCATTGTCCTGCTGGAAGATGCCATCATCCTGAGGAAAAACAATGCGCATGTAGGGGTGAACATGGTCCGCAAGGACAGATGCGTACTTGTATTGATCCATTGTGCCTTCCACAATGATCAGTGAACCTAGAGAATGCCAGGAAAACATTCCCCAGACCATAATGCTCCCGCCTCCAGCTTGGACCGTTCCGGCAATGGTTGCAGGGTGGTTCCTTTCAGAGGTTTCACGCCTTATACGCCAACGTCCATCTGTCCGATGGAGCATAAAACGCGATTCATCCGAAAACGCAACCTGTCGCCACTCAGTGGACGTCCAGCTGCTGTACTGGCGTGCAAATTCTAGCCTTCGCCGTCGATGAACAGCAGTCAGCATAGGTGCACGAACCAGGCGTCTGCTTCGGAGGCCCAGACGCAGCAATGTTCGCTGAATAGTACTTTGGGAGACACTTTTGGTAGCCCCTTGGTTCATTTTGGTGGTCAGTTGCTCAACGGTAGCCCGTCTATCTGCCCGAACGCATCTCCGCAACCGTCGTTCGCCTCTGTCATCTATGGCCCGTGGTGCACCACATTTGCCACGTCGCTGATTTTGGACAGTCCCATTTTGCCATGCACGGTACACTTTTACCACGGCGGCACGCGAACAGTTCACAAACTCAGCCGTTTCGGAAATGCTTCCACCCTTGGCCCGAAAGCCAATGATCATGCCCTTTTGGAAGTCGGATAAATCGCTTCGTTTCTGCATTACGCCAACGATTGAAATGTTTTCCGAAGCCCTCACACACCCTTTATATACGCTCAACTGCACTGTGCTGCCACCTGCTTTCTGTGATTGGTTATTTAACTCTGACATGGAAAGTACGTGGTGGTCACATTAATGTGACTGGACTGTGTAATTGGCTTCCGGAAATTAGCATTTTCCTCTCCGTGCTTAACTTTTGGAAAGTGAGTATATTTATCTGTGCTTTTTATTACATTGCTTTTTACTTCCTTGTACGAAGTAAAGGAAACATTGTAATCGCGAAAAATTCCGATATACCACCGAAAATGTCCATTCTGACCGCGATCGAATGCAATTTAACGATGCTTTTGTGTAACATCTGTACGTAAGGACAGAATAAAGGACTCTTTTTTCCAAAACTGGTTGCAAAAAGGATTTAAAGTGGATTCAGAAAAGATTTTTTCGGGACGTTTGTACGTACTTATGTATGTATGTATGTATCTCGCATAACTCACAAACGATTAGCCTCAGAACGTTGAATTTAGTATATAGGACTGCTATAACATGTATAGATGTGCACTTTCTGTTTTGGTTGAAATAGGCGGCACCAAAAGTATATAAATATGTATATATCCACTCTGTTACTCGGCTCAGTGAGCTCAGCTTTTTTATTTTTATATGTTGGTAAATTGTGAATTTTTTGCTTTAAAAATGATGAAATTATATTTTTCTTATCTTCCGGTTAATGTTTTTATGCCTTTAATTAATCTGTATGCGATAGTTGTAGAATGATGAACAATTTAAAAGTTGTTTAAGTGAGGTTAAGAATAATTTTTTGGCCATAGCAGCCACATTTGTTTACATTTGAAACTTAGAAGAATAGTGGATTTGTTGCCAATCTAGAGAAACTAAGCTTTGCAACAAAACTTTTCTTTTATTACTGAGAATTAAATCGTGCTTAATCTATTCTGGAATTTATTCGAGGAAATAAGTGTTTAATATTTACTTCGTAATTTTTAATATGGATATTTTGAGTTGCATCTTTGCCTTGTCGCGAAGTGAGAGTTGAATTCATTGAGTGAAAATACTGAATGTGTGAAAAACTGCTTCTTTTTTTGTTTGTTTCATTTATTTAATACATCGTTTTAGATTTATTATAGTATTTGAGTAGAACATGTGGCAAGATTAGATAATTCGTCAGATGATATACATAATTTTTGGGCATTCTGAGTTATAAATTGAATAATATGTAACGCTATTAAGAAACCCTAGCGCCGGAGTGTCACTATGGTAAACAAATATAGTGGATTTTAAAGTGTGCATTTATTCTATTGTGGTTTATGGGCTATTGACGAAGTAGAATTAATTCAATCCAATAAGTTTAATCCAATAAGTTCCTAATTTTATTTTTACCATAGCAGCCATATTTGTTTACATTTGAAACTTAGCAGAAAAGTGAATTAAATCTGTTTGTGCAGCTTCAGTACTTTTTTGCCGAGTGGGACCAAAAGTAAACTTTTAATTGTGTGCACCGAAAAATCTGCCCTCTTTCCCGCTGGCCGGATAGCTTGTTTTTTGATGTAGAAACTCTAAATTTAATTTTAAAAATTGTTTTAATTGTATTTGGTGTTTTGTCTTTTTCGATTTTTAGTGAAGATATCTTGAGGCTTTTTGTATATTTGCCTTGCCGCGAACTGAGAACTGAACTAACTGAATGAGAATTCTATCTAATGAAATTCGAGTAAATAAGTTTAAATGAAATGCAGCAAAAATGTGTATATTAATATTCCATACAAGGAAGTCATGTGGTGTCCACATCAGGTTTTTTGATTTTAATTTAGCAAATTTTTTAAAACTGTATTGAAAATTGTTTGAAAACTACTTTGACTTCCACTATTCACAGAAATAGAAGAATAAATGTAATTGAAAGACGATGGATAAAGCTCTTTTATTCCCTAAAATGAGCTAAAAGTGCTTTTAAAATACATACTTATAGCTAATAAAAGTTATACTTATTTAATTAAATAAATAAACCAATTTTTTACAAGAAGATATATTTAATCCTCCCGATATATATATATATATATTAATACATGAATCCCATTTCATAGCAATATCGCTGAGAAAGTCGCATTATTAAAACGCATTATGAATAAAACTTTGCGGATCCTAATTCATAACATTTCTGAAAAAAAAAAAACTTTAATGCAGTCACCAAGTAAAGACTCATAAAATTTTTCGACCCAACTGAAATTCCCCTTTTTATTCAATAAGAATGATTATATGATAAATCTCATACTTTTTTACGTTATTAATGCGAATGCAACAAGTAAAACGCATTAAAGAGTGCATTAGTGCATTCTCGTTTTCAATACATTATTTTTATCCTTTGAAAAAACTCATAGAAATGGTTACGTATAAAGTACATCATCAATTTCCGACTTCGAAACGGTTTATCTTATCAAAATCCAATAGTTACATTAATAAATAAAAAAGAAGTTGTAAGAATCGTGTATTCCGCTCATAATCCTGCAGTTTTTTTTCCGTTCTTGTTTAAGAAGGTTTATAATTTTTCTTTTCAGCTGAAAGGATCAAGCCGGTAGGAGTATATTAAATTTTATTATTAGACTTTTTATTTCAACACGTTTTCGATTTACCGTTTCTTCAAGATGGTATGAAAATAAAATGTTTAGAAAATGGCAGGCGTAGCTCTTACTTATAACTTTTGCATTCTTAGGTAGGGAAAATAAACTTCTAGATTCCATTTTAAACTCAGAAAAATTTCCTAAACACAAAAAACTATCGCTCTATTATTAATGTATTGTAAGAAAATACTTTTAAAATATTCTAATTTAAAAATATTACGTCTAAAGGGGCGTTTTTTAAACATTTTTCTGTGTTACCTTTATTTATTAAATATTATGTTCTTCGCGCTTAAACTATAAAATTCAGTTAAAAAGCAATATCGCAAAATAATTTTAAGATGAGCATATCTTTAGAATTTCCGACACAGTCTCAAACGCTAGAGATAAAAACGTTTTTTTCTGGACAGCGCTGCCTTAGCTTGCTTTGAAATCCTTGAGTTTGTTAATCAAAAATTCGTTATAGTTCTACAAAATATGAAATCGATAATAAAACAAATTCCAAATTTCAAATTTGGACTTCCAGATGCTCATATTCCGGTGCAAACGTTCAATATTCAGAAGTTGATGCCTCTTGGTACCGTTGTTTTATCACAGTGCGAGAAACATAGATACATTTATGCGGAATCTTCATTATTTAATTTCCTTAAATATAATACCGGGCGATAATATTTGATGGTAACAGTTTAAAAGTAAAACAACCCTTTTAATGAATCAAGGCAAAATGCTAAAACGAAATTAATAATCCTTCTGGGCAAATTGCCCCTTTGGACTAATGATTCTTTTTTGTAATTATTAAAAGGTATTTTGATGTGTAACTGATCACAAAACTTCTGAGATGTTTGAAATGCATACTGAAAATGTTGTTCACTTAATTCACCAGCCTCCAAGAACATTTAAATAATGGCAAAAGGTGAGCAAAAAACCATGTCAATACTTATTATTGACAATTAAAAAACACTATAAAACACTTAGTTACAATACATTAGTATGCGGTAATCAGTTTCTTTAAAACTGCACAAAAGTAGATCTCTTTGAAATGCATTTCCTGTTGCTTGGATCATATTTACCCTAAGTAATTAATTTATTCAGCATCGATAAAAATGTGAAACTTACTTACACGCAATCTAAAGTTCTATTATAAAGCCAGTAAATCAATCAAGAAATCAAGAATCAACTTCTTGATTCAGAGTTGAGACAAAAGCATTTGCTTTGCTTCACATATGGTTTTCTCGAATCAGAGTTAAAAATTTGTTAAGGTTTGCGGGGTTCCACCCTTTTATGTAACAACTAAATGTGGAGGAACCTAGTGAACAGTTAAGCGAATATTCGCTTTAGTTGAGGAACAGAAGCGTAAACTCAAGAAGGGTTAATTACCCTTTGTTGCTCAAAATAAAATTTAACAGATGGCCCCTGTTTCAGGGCGTACAGCAAAGCCTTCGCTTGGGCTTGAGAGCTCAAAATAATAAGAAATATGACTTAACTAATGCTTAACTAAAGAGATGTAGCCGAAACTATCAAAATTCTAAGTAGTTAGCCCTTGAATATCGAACAAGCTAGCGAAGCTATCAAGAGTATGTAGTAGGCCCAAGCGTAGTAATAGCTTAAAGAGTCGTAGCCAAAACGCAAACGCGCATTAGTGAAAAACTATCAGCCTCTACCTCGAAATCAGCGGAACTTCGACTTAAATACTACTCTTACTCATGTGCATTAAACGCGATTCTAAAAGCACATTCTGGTAGGAAATTGTAAACAGAAATTAGGATGGACAGGAAAGTACCTTAAACTAAAGATAACTGTTAAAAACTTGGGATAAACCTTACAGGTTCACATACGAATTTCTTGGTTTTACAAGTATGGTCAGGAACAGAACTCTGCATGTGGCACTATACAGCAGTAATATTTGGGTACTTACGTACTATGACGACTACCTAGATATCTCGCCAAAACTGGCGATCGATACAATTTTGTTGACCCGTCTGTGCAGACTCATACTCAACACGTGGAAAGGATGTGGGGTTCCGCAAAATGGAGGAACAAGCGACAACGTGGGAGAAACCGCCATCATTTCAATACCTATTTAGCTGAATTTATAAGGTTTTAGTTTAAACTAACAAAGTTTTATTTTAATTTTCCTTTCCTATGTGTTCTTATTTCAACTTCCCGTTAGAATGAGCGCTCGTTTCAGCTTATGCTAATTTGAAGTGGAGCCAAGTTTGTATTTAAGGGATATGTAGGAACTTCTCGGTGTGAGAGAGCTTTTAGTCTCAGATCACTGCTGCTCTTTTCGACGTTCGCCTGACTAACTAGTATTTAAATTCTAAGCTTTAGCGCTGTTACTCTTTTACTTATTGAAGTAAATCTAAGTGCGTTAGTATTAGCTAACTCTTGCTACGCACCATTGATCATTTAGAGGCCAACCTCGCGTTTATAGCTCTGTGAGCAACGACTACTTAAATTTCTACTTAACTTTAGTTTAAATTATTTGATTGTTCAGTTTAGACCCAAGTGCGGTCATTATTTTCTGTATCCCTCCCGAGTTGGGAAGTGGCTGTATATAATTGTGGTTTAATAAAAGAGGATTTTAAATCCTTCTTACGTGCAGTTCTTCTACCACTTAACCACAGTTTTCTACCACAGAACATAGCTGCATTCAGCTCCCTCTTCAAGATCAAGACTTAGTTTACTTCACGAATATGTTCGCCAAGAGTATGCACCGAACACTCAGTCCTGACAAATTTATTTGTCAGAAAAAACAGGAAACTCCTTTCGATGTTATTTTGAAAATTATTTCTCGCCAGTTTCCTCACCATTAACCATTTTCTTTTAACCAGTTTTAAGTTAAGTTAATTTTAATTTTTTAATTCGTACTTTAATTCCTATTCGTATATATATATATAACATAATCTACCTTGACTTAAATATCATTGATTACAAGAAAATTAAAATTTACGATAAACGAAGAGAATTCAAATTTAACACGCTATTGACCAACTGGACATCTAACATCTCGAAAAAAGTCATAATTAATACCATTAATTCCCAACTACAAAAAGGATAAAAAGAATCAACAATGATACAGAATTTCTACAAGAAGAAATTTACTACTTCATTAATATACTTCAGCACAATAAAATTTTAAATAAAATAATTTCTCTTTCGCTTAAAAAAGCTGGCATTTACCTTAATCTTTAAATTCCTTGTAACAAGTGATATGAAATTTTTGCTTAAACCGAAAGGAGGCAATTTGTGAATGACTTTAACAAGAATTTAATGCATACATGTAATTTAATTCCTCAGATCTGTATCTTTGACATTGTATATCAGTGAATTAAGTTAGTATATGTTTACATAAATAAATACTCTCTAATTTGCTGGCCACTACTGAACTTTTACTAATTAAGAGCCTTTTCTGAAAAGACGTTTTTATAGCTCTATTGCGTGAAAAATGACGACTTTTTACTAACAAAAACATTTGGAAGACGGAGTAGGCAGCGCCTTTGCACACTTTGACAAAGGAAGAATCATCCATGTATGGAAAGGACGCCTTGACTTAAACAACAGTGTGTTCCAGGCGGAGGTGCAGGCAATTACAACGGCGGTACATTACATTATCAATAATAATATCAATTTTCACAGACAGTATGTCAACACTACTAGCACTAGAAAATCACAACCACACCTCGCCCTTGATCATCAAATTACAACAACTTTTACAGCGCAACTCGCAGAAACATCTATCCTTAACATGGATCAAGGCACATGCCGAAAATGAGGGGAATGAAGCAGCTGATAGCTTCGCCAAGCAAGCAGCCACTGATCCAGAAGCTGAAAAAATCACAATCCCAGCCCCTCCTTCCTACCTCAAAGAGCTTTTACGGGGTCAATGCCTAAACCTTTGGCAGGAAGACTGGACGCACTGCACAACTGGAAGACGTACATACAGCTACCTCCCGAAAGTCGGCACTGAACGCAACATTGCAATAGCTCCTCTTACGGCTTATATTACGGGACACGGCCCATTCCCTACCTACTTCAATAGACATGGTATAACAACCACGGATATATGCGTCTGCGGAGCGGAAGGCTCCCCAGACCACTATGTTTTTGAATGCCATCTGACAGCAGGATATCACCTTCCTCTTCCCATCAACAATAGAGAAGCTTATCATCGCTTCCTTATAAAGCACAAACCGGCAGTAAATGCAATCTGCAAAGTTGTTAACAAGCTCAAGGGAATGGGCCAAGATTTGTGCTCTCCTCATTAACCAAAATTTGCAAGGTATGATACACTAAGTCAGCACGTAGTTCCACATCCTCAGACACTAAGTCTACTCCTTAAATTTACATAAGTCCTTATTATAGACACTTATCAAATAATGTACAGACAAATGTTTCCAGCATGTGTTTAACGTTTCCTCTGCTGTATACGCATAATACTTAATGTTTTTTACCCATGAGCCTGTATTTTAATCCTATTATCCTGTATATGCATAATACTTAATGTTTTTTTTTTCTTATGAGCCTGTATTTTAATCCTATTATTTTGTAACTGTATTTTTGTATCTGTATTTTTAATTTATATTTTTATTTGAATTTTATTATGATTATGCAAAATTACCATAGCAAATTGCAACAACAAATGTCAAAACAGTAAAACGAATGCAATCTGCCCTTGTATGGCCATGTAAATGCTCTTGTTAACATCCTTAAAAGCTCCCGCGACGACTGAGGCCTCAGGGAGTTGTTCCTGGTTAGTGGAGGGCGCGGTACACATGCCTGTTTACCTCTGTTAGACATCAGGCGTCCCCGTCCTCCGTTACCAACCAACCAACCAACAAAAACATTTTCGATTTCCGAAATTTTGGCCAACTCTACCAGCATCCCCTTTTTCAGTCATTCAGACGCTTCCGTCTAACAAATTCCAACCCCCCCCCCAAAAAAAAATACTGGATCCCTCCTTTTTCAGAATATAGGCTTAGTAAAAGTGTCCCAAATTACGTAGCAGTTTGTATGCCCTGACCTAGAGCAAGGCAGCTCCGTAGCATAACTACTTTCGTTTTGGAGAAGAAGCACCTACAGGTAGGAAGTGTTTTTTCATTACAATTTTTATTGCTAAACCCCTTCATTTGTAGCAATTTTATTACATAATTCCCCTCAATGGTCGCATTTATTTCTTCATTCCTTTTACTTTAGCAAAAAGCATTTTCATTTTAAGTACGCATTCGAACATGGCCCTTATTTAGCCTTTACATTTGACAATCAAATTTTTCGATAAAAAATTTGAGCTTGACATTGTAATTAGTACAGCATTTTATTATTGTCTTCTTATTTTACCAATTTTATAGGTATTTCTTTCGATTGTAATTAGTCCAATCTTTTCCCTTGATTCTAAATATTTTATTTCGGCATCACATGTAAGTTTTCCCTTGTATCATTTGTTTCTATTTGTGTTCGGACAACAAAAACGGGTAGGGAAAAGAGACCAATTCAATGAGTGCTCAAAATTGTATAGATTTTTTTAAGTATTGTATATAATTTTTTTTAGAATTAATAACCATTATTCTAATTGACGATAGAGGTCTCAGTGAGTTGATCGAAATGAAATCCGGCTCTTGTTGTTCAGTTAATTGACTTTGTTTAAAGCTTCAGAACACTTTTCCCTTGACAAGTTCTGTTTGGAGCTTTAAATAAAAAAAGATTAACTTTGGTTTTCACTGTTTTTGTATTTTCAATTTTTTTACTTTTTCTGTTCCAAATGTATATTATAAAATTTGCAAATTCATAAAAATAGAAATAGGTAGGGGATCATGGTTTTTACATTCCTTAAGTAATTCTATCATATAGTTCATTTCCCATATTAGATGGTATAAAATTTTGCACCACTACACGCAAATTTTTCTACTAGTTTTTCTAGTTTTTTTTCTCTCAACAACAAATAGAAAATTTGTCAACTTTCTCAGCATTTCCCATATTATACGTTTATCAATATACGTTTATTTATAATATGTTTTTTTTATAATATTCGAGATTTTTGGTTTTTAAGTTTTTGTTCCTTTATAATTAGGACTTTTATTTTTAAAAGAATTTATAAAGATAAACCAAAAATCGCCAATAAAAATTTTTATCGCCAAATGTCGCTAAGTTAGTCGTCATAGTACGTAAGTAACAATATTTGTTTACTTAGCACATGAAGTAATTTAAGATCAAACCTTTAAGGAAAATACAAAGATATTGCTCAAACAATATTATCAATATTCTTAAAGGACAATTTTGGTACAAATAAGTAAAATGTAAAGCCTGAAGTTTACGAAGAAAATTTATTTCAGTTGACACATAGAAACAAATTCAGATAGGAATGGAGAAATTGGATATTTCTCGAAAAAGGCTTCTAACTATTGCATATTCAACCCTTGCCCCGCAAAACAGAGATCTCATATAGTTTAGAGTATTTAATATTGGCAAAATATATTAAGGATGTTTCCATTGTTAAGCAATAGTTTCCTTAAAAACTTATTGAACATGAAGTAAACTGGCATCTATTTACTTTGCACAGTAGGAGAATCATATGCAATCAGCATCGCAGAAATGAAACTTCGAGCAAACTACTTTTAACCAATCGCCACCTCAAAACTGGAGTATATATTAAAATTATATACCTGCATCCTATTTACTCTTAGATTAATTATCACTCTTTTTCTTATCCCAAATGCAGTATATTTGCAATGATACGTATGTGCCTAGTATATTTTGAAAACTCGGATATAGAAAATATCATTTGATAGTATGAATGAAGTATTTATTTCAAAATGTTGCCAACTGTTCTGAATATGAAATTTTGATTTTCAAAATTTTATAAAAATATTAAGCTTCATGGATGTCATTGTAATAAAATAAGCAAAGTAAAAATCTCATTCATTTATAATTATTTCATATTAAGTAACTATTTGTAATAAAGTAACCTGAATATGGGGAAGAAAACACTAGGGATAATTTAAGAAAGTATATTACCTTCGACCATTAAAAAGTATCCACGAGGATTTTTCCTCAGAACTTCAATGGCTTTTCTTGTCATCTTTGCTATCGATGGCTCGCCATCAATTCCTTTATCTCGATCTGATTCGTACGCCATATGACCAGAATTAAACAAACCTGAAAATAAAAGCTCTTCATTAGCTAATGCAGCATTCTTAGGTTACCTAGGACTATAGAAATAAAAATTCTGTTAGGCACTTTTATTAAAAGTTTACCAATCCAGCTTCAGTTATTGAAAGTTTATGAATCCAGCTTCATCCTTTGTCTTGTCTCTTATGGAATAATTTTAACATAAAATCATTAACTTAGAATAAGTACTAAATACAACAATAAATGGCTTTAAAAAGGTTCAGCTTTCATTTTACTTTATATATACATATATATATTTATTTATTTTATTAATTCTCACATTTCTCGATTACCTCGTTTTCGAACTTCAATAGATTATATTACAATGCATTTTTCCCTCCTTCTTAGATGGCCTTCGTGGTGTAATGGTCAGCACACTCGGCACGTATTCGAGAGGTCCGAGGTTGGAGTCCCGGCGAGGCCATTGCACATTTTTTCATGTCTCCTGCTTCAAAATAACCTAATGACTCTACAGTAACGCCCGAAGAAAAACGGTGGTGGTTGATGATTCTCCACCAGCAGGATTTGGCGATTGGAACCCCTAATCCCCAATCGCCCTTTAAAAGAGGCAGTATAATCAAGTATTTCTGCATGCCTTCGTGATGTAATAGTCAGCACACCAGGCGCGTATTCGAGAGGCGAGGGCATTGCACATTTTTCATGTCTTCTGCTTCAAAAAACCTAATGACTCTACAATGTCTTCGTCGTCATCTACTAATTTATTCTCGATCGAGACCATTTATTCTTTTCCTCTTTGGCATTGACCATCACAAGGATGTTAATAAAGACAGGAACTCATTAAAATTAAAATTTGAAGTTTTTAATCTGTTTGATAATATTTTGATATTTTAAAAATCAAGCAGATGAGATAAAGGAGGTAATTTATCTTGATTCAATTAACGCGAGAATTTCGTATATTTCCACGTACAAAATCAAGGATACTGTCACCGTCTGGAGCATTTGTTTCGCACATGTGGTAAGAATTCTTTAAAAACTTACTTTTTCCTTTTTTCTCGTTTTTCCTTCGATGATGCCACGTATTTACATGTTAATTGTATTTAAGGTGCTTGAAGACGATTTCAAGTGTCAGGTTCATGTCCAGATAAAGGGAAGAGTAAATTTTTTGCATTTTTCAATTAAAACAAAGCCAAATCAAAGCTAAAATACTATATTCATTTTTAAAGCTGAAAATTATTGCATAATTAGCGTAAACATTTTATCATGGGTGTTCATAATGCTTCGTAGTAACCTCCCGAGGAAGTGATTAATCTCTTGAGATTATTGCTGCTAAGAATGCTAGCCAGATACGTGACAGTAATGAAAATAAATAACACAACTGAATTTATAAAATTTTCAATTTGGTACTTGCATTTATTAACTAGTCAAATTTGGACGGATGTTACGCACACAGTCATAACAAGATTAGGATTTTGTTGAAGCGCGCTGCGTTTATATGCATGTATTGTTGTTTTCTTTAACTCAGTGTCTTCTGGTATAACATGGTGAATTTCTGGTGGTATCAATCAGTTTCTCGTACAACATGGTGAATTCTTCATGGTGGCTTTCAACCACCATCTTAGAAAATTATCTTGTGATGAAAAGCGAAATACGTCTCTTGTTCTGCTCCACAGAACAGAACCATGTATACTTATTCCTAATAAATGTCCCCTTATCCTACTCGCATCTTTCAAATGCATTCTTTTTACTCACGTTGCTCTTATTCCAAGTCAGTGAAAATATCTGAAAAATCCTTTCCTTGTTAGTTATGTTTAAACCTGTAAAATCATTAATAGAACCGACAATGTGCCAAATGGCAGCTAAAAAGCAGCAGCGCCTATGAATTCTTCAACCGAGTTCATTTGAAGTGAATCTTGAAAGTAAATTCAATATTCAGATTATTGGTTTCGATTCTGGAGTATTACGGCTGTCATTAGAATTACTACGTAATTGTAACACATAACCTTACATAACTTTATAATTATTATAAAATTATAAAATGCTAAGGTTAACGTGAAGTTTGAGAATTCATTTAATATTAACGGCAAAGCATTTTATTCATCAATTTTTAGACAATTCCTTAAAACTCATGAAAATAATTTCGGGATTTGCACTCTTAAAAAGTTATTTTCTGAATACAAATAAAATTGTTACGAAGGAAACATTGTTTGCTAATGCGTGTTGTTTTCGAAATAAAACATTTAACTTAATTTCACAAATTAAATATAATAATAAAAAATAATCTGAAAGGTTTCAGAGTTTAAATAACGCCCAAAGGGGCGTTTTTTAACGTTTTATGTGTTACCTTTATTTATTAAATATCATGTTCTTCGCACTTAAATCATAAAATTCAATTCAATAGCAATATCGCAAAATACTTTTAAAAAGAGTCTATCTTTAGAATTTTCTATACACAGTTCCGAGTGTTTTAGATAAAAAGGATTTTTCCCCGTAGAGTTCTGCCATCGCTCGCTTTTAAATTGTTTGAGTTTTTTCATCAAAAATTCGTTAAAGTTTTGCAAAATATGAAATAGATAACAAAACAAATTCTAAATTCCAAATATGGGCTTCCAGATGCGCCTATTCGGGTGGAAACGTACGTTATTCGAAATTGGATGGCTCTAGGTACCGTTGTTTATCACATTTGGAGAAATATACACACAGTTATGCAGATACTTCATTAGTTAATTTCTTTAAATACAATACAGCGCTGCAATATTTGGTGGCAACAGTATGAAAAGTGATTCAAACTTTTAATATTTTCGGCACAAAATCGCAAAACGAAAACAATAGTCCTTCAGGGACAACGCCCCTTTGGACTAATAAGGGAATTTTCGTATAGTGGTTAGTATAAACATACAAATAAAGTGAGCTTAATCTAAGGTATATCCGCACAACCCGTCAGTAGATCTTCGGAAATAAATACAGAATTTAAATTGTTTAAATTTATATTTTTTTACCTGTTAATTAATAGAAAGTGCTAAGTTTTAACAATATATCTTAATTATGAAATAAAAAAGGTTACTTTGATTCATTATCAAATAAACAAAATTATTTCAATAAAAGCATAACTATGTTTTTGCGTACAAAATGCAAAATGTCACATACCTTACATCATATTATAATGATGATGGGATCCCATACATGAAAGTTCATGTGCATATACAGTCTTTATTGAAAAGGATTGGAACACAGTTCAAGGCACTAAACACAGAGCTGGTATGCTGATTCTATTTTCATGCTGAGGATGTCAGAGAGGATTTCTCCAGCTTTCTGTTCGGCCTGGAATTTTCTCCCTTTCGCTGAGGCGTAGGTAGACTGCAAACAGTACAGCTAACTCAAAGCGCGGGGTAAAGAAAATTCATCCTAGCTTTTGCTCCTCCTTCCCGATCTTCGATGAACGACGATTGTCGAAACGGGGCCTTTTAATTGTCCTGTGCTGTATGCCGCCGTTCGCTTCATCTAGTCTGTCCTAATTATATTCTCCGCTCGGCTCAACGGGGGTTTTGAAATCCCTGTTAATTTTAAGACCCATCTTTGCAAGTTTAAATACCCATCTTGGCCTTCTCCGTTCACCATCTTTCACGCTCTCCTGTCCTCAAGTTAAAATGAGACTCCCTTTCTCCTGTCCTCAGAATAAAATGGGGTTATCTGGGGTCCTTACCCAACTTTCGACTTTCTCCAACTTTTGGCAGCTCGTTTTTGGCTATAAAGTGAATTTACTAGGTGGCGGGCTGCGCCCAGATGCTAATTAACCACTATATGATCTTTTAGTGTCAGTCTACTCTGTCCTCCCTCTTCGTCTGAACAGAAGGATTTATTAATTGTTGTTCCGCTGCCACTTCCAAAAATGGTAATGGTCCTCACTTTTCGTGAAAAAGGGAATTTTTCTTTGACGTAAAAGGCAATCCACTCTTTGTTCTAGACGGTTTTGTATTCAACAGATGGGATCTACATATCCATCTCCAAAAAAAGAAAACACTTAAAATTGTTCTTTCTAATTCTCCTGATTTCTAGGATGTTCTCTCATGATCTTTTCTTTGTTTTCATAGAAACGTAACCTTAGATTTAAAGTGTTAGTGTTTATATAATTATCAGTTGTTTTTCAAATTTAAATAAATAGCTAGAAAGAAGTTCTTCCAACAGAAAAATTAAAATGTAAGAAATTATAAGATATTCCTATAATTAAATATCACTAAATGACATAACAGAAATGTAATTAATTTTTTTTGTAAGAATAGTAACATTCCCTACATTTGGCAGTTTTTGTGTGCGAGATGAAAGTTTTTTTGCCTAAAAAAAAAATTCGTGCAGTTGGATAATCATGAAAATATGCAATTGTTTATTAATTATTATTACATTAAACATCATTTATATCATCCTTGTTCATTAAAATTAGTTGTATAATAAATAATAACAATAATAATTATTCGGGCGTAACTTGTACATCTAAAATATTTACCCATATATTCTTGTAATGCAACCATTAGGGTTAAAATTTTATGTAAGAAAACGGTCCTCGTTTGAATTAAATTGATAAATTTTGTTTAATTATAGTTGTAAGGTTTTAGTTAAACTAACAAAGTTTTATTTTAATTTAAATCTTTCTATCTCATCTCATTTTCAACTTCCCGTTAGAAGAAGCGCGCGTTTTCAGCTTATGCTAATTTGAAGTGGAGCCAAGTTCTATTTAAGCAAGAGGTAGAAACCTCTCAGTGTGAGAGGGCTTTTAGTCTCAGATCGCGGTCACTCTATTCGACGTTCGTCTGACCAGCTAGCATTTAAATTCTAAGCCATAGTGCTTTTACGTGATTGCTTATTGAAATAAATCCAAGTGCGTCAGTAATAGTAAATCTTGCTACGTATCATTTACTTAGAGGCCAACCTCGCGTATAGCTCTGTGAACAACGACTACTTAAGTTCTATTTAGCTTTAGTTTAAATATTATTTAAATTGTTCATTTTAGACCCAAGTGTGGTGTTTACTTTCTGTATCCCTCCCGAGTTGGGAAGTGATTTGTAAATAATATTGATTTAATAAAAGAGGATTTTAAATCCCTTTCAAGTGCAGTTATTCTCCAACTCAATCACAGAACATAGCTGCATTCAGCTCCCTGTTCCAGATCAGGACTTCAAGATGTCACGAAGATGTTTTCAAAGAATATGCACCGAACACTCAGTCCTGACATAGTCATGATCTTCATTCTTATTTCTCATTTTTTTACTTCGCTTGAAATTTGCTTATGAAAGTTCTTAAAATAAAAACTATATCTAAATTTCTCTTCGTTTATTAAAAAGGAAGTAAGCTTCATTTAAAAGTCTTCTTCTATCTTTGAAGAAGTTTTATGGGCCAATGCGAGGGAAAAAAACAACAAAAAAAAACTGTTGTTTATGAAAGCTGTTTTATTTATTGGAAAATATTTTTCCCGATTTAAAGCGGGCAGACCCTTTCCCGGAAAAAAAGAGGAAAATCCAGCAGGCGTAGCAAAAGAAAATTTGTATATGCAATTTATAATGATGTTAAATTTCTTTAATGATTATTAGAATGGATTTTAGTAAATACAATCTTCGTATATTTTTTTTAAATTCAGAGAAAGGCGACTTTCTATCGTAGTTATTATAGTAAAAAATGTTTCTATTATTTTTAATATAACATAAAAACATTTTAAAATGAACGGCTAAAAAATAAATAGATTTAATAGCTTTTTACGTACAGTGGCAACTTGAAATCAACAAATTATGCTGCCTCTGGAATGAAAGGTTTAATTTTTAACATACTGCATACGATAAGTAAAGAATAATAAGAAATCAAAAGTTTTGAAGCTTAAGATTATGCATAAATACTTTAACCTTAAAAAATTGATGTGAATATTTTGATATGAATAACCTATCAGCCCGCATTCAAGCCTAGTCTTGAGAGACATACAGTTGAATACTATGAAGTCATAAGACAGGCAAGCTTTGCATTCTAGTTCAATGCTATGCCTCTAGCATAAAACAATAAATTGCTATTTATAAAAGATACACTCCGCTAAGTGCCCTCCATTGGTAAAAAAATAAAATTAAATTAAATATGAAAAGATACACCAGAATGACAGAACAGCCACATCTGAGCTGAAAAATATTTAGTTGTTTGTTTTAGAAACTAATTTACTTTATTATTATGTGCTTAATTGTCTTTACATACGTAGCCACGGAGATATTCAGCTTCCAAGAGATATGCAAATAATCAACGCCAATTATATCTAAAAAGTTCAACAATGAGAGAAAATATAGCCCTTATAGGAACACAGATCTGTTTGTCTGACGGAGAGACGTGGTATTCTGCAATAAATTTGCTTCTGTCCGTTTATGTATGTCATAGTTGTAATGGCTTCGTGGTTCAACAAGCCACCATTAAAGACTACGAAACAAAACATTTATTAAACTAACATTCAAAGTAAAAATATGTATCTCGGAGCAGTACATCGCTACTACAGCATAGCGAATATAGAGGACCTTGCTCTCTCGCGGCTAATGTTCAACTCCCTTAAAAAAGTAGCCCTTCTTGGAAGAAGAGACCAGATGCGCCAAGCGCGCTTTGTTGATCGCTAAACAGTCGCCAGATACTACACCTATGTCGTCGTAAGATTGTTGTTGAGGCTGTATATAAATCAAGCACCAATCTGGATATTAAAATCTAGCAACTGTTTGCGATCAATGAGAAAAAGAAAAAAAAAATCTACATATACATTTAAGCATCGTACACCAATATACAAATCTCAGTTACTATAAATAATGGCACAAAATTGTAAAATTAATTAGAAATGCAAAGAAAAAGTGTCTAATTAGTAATTGCATAAAATATTAGTAAATATGAATATAAAATATTCTTTAAGGTTCACGCATGGGGAGTCTGGATAATGCATCAGCATTAACCAGATTTCTCCCAGGGCAATGTTCTATTTCTAGATTATATATCTGCAGCGCTATGCCCTATCATTGCAATCTGGATGATTGCGGAGCATTTCTTACAGTAAATGTTAGTGGATTGTGATCGGTCCCAATTTTCACAGACGAACCGAATATCCGTGGTTCAGATTTTTTCAATGTTCTAAACTTCCCGCTCTACAGTCGGCCAGCTTTGTTGAGGTTTCGATAGTTTCTTACTCGCGTAGCAAAAGGGAAATTGTTTCTCTAACCATTGCTGTGATAAACATGCACCTATATTCCGATTTGAGATGCGTCAGAATGAATGACAAACGGATCCTGCGGTGTTGCGGTGATCAGTTCCGTTAACATCGCTAATCGTTCGTTAAGTTGCTGAAATGCTGACTCGTGAATTTCTTTCCATTCGAGTATTTGCGGTTGTTTATTTTTCGTGAGTTCCGTGAGTGAGTAGGTGATCTCTGCATACCCTGGAATGCTTTTTGAAATGTCTTCGTTTTTGGCGTTTCCAATTTCTTGATTGCCTCTGTTTTCTCGGGATCTGGCTGATGTTTTCCCGATCTGATAATGTGTCCTAAATATTTAATTTCTAGTTTCGCAAAAGAACATTGTTTCGAATTGATAGCAAATCCAAGTGACTCTAGTTTGGTGAAAACGCTATCCAAATCTTGGAGATGAGTGCCGAAATCGGTGGAAAATATAGCTATGTCGTCAATATAGGCTCTTGAAAATTGTTGAAATTCTTTCAGCGCGTTAATCACTACTCTCTGTAAAGTTGCTGCTGCGTTCCGTAGGCCAAAAGGTAACACTGTAAACTGATATTGACCTCGATGAGTTTTGAAGGATGTATATTCTTTACTTTGCTCTTCCATGGGAATTGCCCAATACCCTTCCTATACTGTACATTAAATCAATGGCACTTTGCATAAGAAAATCGTCTGGCTTCGTCACTGCATTCAGTGCTCGATAATTTAAACACAATCTAATATTTCCATGTTTCTTGCTTTCACAAACTACTGGGTAAGCTATTTCTGCATTACTTTCTTCTACTAATCCCGATTTCAATAACTCTTCTACTTCATCGTCAAGCTTGGTTTTCAGTGTTTCAGGAATCCTGCAGATGTAGGGTTTCTTCCTCTACATACTTGGTATTAGTCTATTTTTATGAGCTTCAACTTTAGCTATTTTCAGCTTTCCGGTGAATAGTGCTCGGTGTCGATTGATAAGAGCGATTAATTTTCTTCTTTGCTGCGGATTTAAATTTTGTAAATCCAGATTCACATCTATTTTTAAATCTTCTAGAGGGTTGAAAAATTTTTTCCTAGCAAGGTTATATCTTCTCCAAATTCTTCTTCATTTTCAAATATCACTGCAACTGCATTGGTGCTAGTTTGAAATTTTCGAATTTTATTTGAATGAACATGCTTGATCTTTCCATCCGGTAATTTTACTTTATAGGAATGAGGTGGACAATGATTCACGATTTCTCCTTGTCCAATCCAACGTGCATAGAGTGAATCTGGGATGAGTAAATAGACTTGTTCCTCGATTTTCAAATTTTTGGTATTGATCTTCGGTTAAAATACTCAGCATATTTTTGTTGTTTTTCACTTGCAATTAAATTGGCTTGTTCCAACCTTATTTTTAAATGCTGTAAGTAATCTACTGCTGATTCACTTAGATTAGGTGGTATAGGTATTTCTCCTAACCATGAAGACTTCAGTAAGGCTAAAAGAACTCTTGGTTGTTTCCATACATCATCTGAAATGGCGAGACTCAAGTGGTGTAGTTCGGTACTTCCCGATAAGCAAAGAGCATGTATGAGATGTGCTTATCCCAATTCCAAGGATCAGTTCTGATCACATGATGTAACATTTGTTTAAGAGACTTGTTCCATCTTTCTACCAATCCATTTGAAGCACTGTAAGCAGGTGTAGAGAACCTAGTCTTTTCTGGAATTCTTGAGTTCATTTCGAAATAAAGTTACTTCCGTTGTCACTAGCTACTGTATTAGGGATTCCTGTTCTGAAGAAAATCTTCAAAAGTGCGTCGCAACTAGCTTTTGCTGTCAAGCTTTTCAGTGGAATTGCTTCTGGCCATCGGGAGTGTTGATCTACCAGGCATAACACGTATTTATGTTTTCTAATAGACGGAGGTTCAATAGGTCCAATAACGGCTGTTCACTACTTCGAAAGGTAATTCTGGTCTTCTGACGGGCGTGATGGGAATCTTGTCCCATCGCTTTTCTGGACTTTTCAACTGACAATTTTTGCATGTTTTACAAAAGGTTTCGACATCTTGCGCTAATCCAGGCCAAAAAAATGAATATCAGATACTTTCCTTTCTTTTCCTTATTCCAAGATATGCACCGAAAATGGAACTATGTGCTAATTTCAACACTGGTGTTCTTCTACTAAGAGGAAGCACTAACTGGAAAACAGTCTGTCCTAATATCTTTTCTTGGTAATGTAAAAGATGATCTATAAATATGTAATTCCCTCTATTTCTACAGCTAACTTCCATGCTTCTCTCAGCGAAGGACAGGTTGCTTGCTCTCTGCACAGGTTTTCAGTAGATGAAAAGTTTGTGTTTATGTAAACACTCGCTTTCTCCCTTTCGGTTTTCCCTTCCGATGGCGGGGAGGGGGATTCTACGTTGTCCTTTAACTGTGCTTCGGCGAATAAACTTTGCAAGTTTTCGTTTCCGGAATTATTTCTTTCTACGTTTGATTCTTGTCCATCAGGATTACTCAACAGTTCGCGTATTTCTGGAGTTATTAAACAAGGCACATTCAGCTTATCAGTCACTGTAATTAATGTATCCACAGAATTAAATAAATTACTTCCATGATTCTTATAATGAATATAGTACACGGCAAACGTTTGCTTCAATCGGTTTTCTGAAAGCAGGGGTTAGCAGGATTTTACTTTTTTTTACTTCCTAAATCTGGAATGAGCTATGAATGTATGATCGTTATCTGCGTTCCAGAGTCCACGATAGCTTCGATCTTCTCAGAGTTAATATAAACATCTACTTTTTGCAATGTCTGCACGATGCGTTCTTCGAATTCGGATCGTAGATGGGATGAGTCTACTTTTGCAACGATGTCTTCTTTTGATGTTCTGTTTGAATTTTTTTGAGTTTTGGGATCATCCTTTCCCTTCGTATTTACTGCAGTTTCGTTTTTTCTTCTTTTGCTTGGGCAATATCTTGCGATGCGTTGATAGCTTCCACAAATATAACATTCTTTTCTTCTAGCAGAATATTCTTCTTATTTTGAGTATTCTCTTCTCATTTGTAGAGGAATATATTTATCATGTGTATATGTTGTATCCAGGAATCTCGGTGATCGTTTTATTTCATTTCGGACTTCGGAAAGATTTTCCTTTCGCTGTGAAATAGATATCACATTATTTTGCTAATTCCTGCGGCTTCAGCCATCTATTTCCTTGGCGTATTGCGACGTGTACAGCTGTTTGGCTGTCTAAAGCTTGCAATAAATTATCCGAAATAATTAACTCCTTGAGTGATTCGAAATCTCTTACTTCTCTTGATTTGCAGTAATAGTCAGATGTAGCTGTTAGTAATGCAGAATGTTATGGAAATAATGAAGCAAATTAGATATGCGTTTCGCCGGAATAACGTTTCGTTCTAAAATTTTCTAAACAGACTTCAGGAGTAGGTTGATATTCTTTTAGAATGAGAGTTTTCCCTTTTCCGTAATTTTCAGATGTTCAGCTTTCTGTTCTCAATCTCTCTTCTTGCATTTGTATTCTTTCGATTTCTTCTTTTCTTCTTCTATTCTCATTTTCTATTTCTTTCTTTCTTTTTCTGTTCTGTACTGTAGTAATCATAATTTCTTTCACGAAATCAGCATCTTCGATGCATTCTCTGCTGTTCTGGAGTCTGTGTTTCAATTCTATCAGCTTCAAATCAATGGATGCTTCTTCGCCGATTTCGAAATAAAACAGTTACTAAATCTTCCTTCTTCACGTTTTTGAACATTTTCCTTTTTCTTCTTTAAAATCAGGCTTTTTAAAATTACGATTAAATAAGTCTCATGCTTTTGCTTCCATTCGGAAATGGGAACTTCTTTCATATGTTAGGCTTAACATTTACACCACTTCCGTTTTTCAACGCTCTAAGCTCTGAGTCTTGATAAGAGAGCGTGTTGTAATGGCTTCGTAGTTCAACAAGGCACCATTAAAGATGACAAAACAAAACATTTATTAAACTAACATTCAAAGTAAAAATATTTATCTCGGAACAATACATAGCTCCTACAGCATAGCAAATATAGAGCACCTTGCTGTCTCGTGGCTAACCTTCAACTCCCTTAAAAAAGTAACCCTTCCTGGTAGAAGAGACTAAACGCGCCAAGCGCTCTCTATTGATCGCCAAACAGTCGCGAGATACTACAATAGTAACTTGAAAAATCTATAACATCTGTAAAATTCATTTCACGTTAATAATTGAGCTTTATTACTTACATATATAATACATAATGTTCTATAATATATAATGTTCTTACATATGCACATATTGATAAAGAGTAGCTTCTTTATTTAAATGAATTCATATTTGCTGATGCACATAAATTTTGTTGTTCAGATTGAGAGGGGTTATAGCAACCAAACCAGGGTATAAATACAGGTTATCTTTGGATTATTAACACTTTTTCTAATTATTTATATTTTTATTAGGATCGAATTATTGTTAGATATTTGGTAGTTCAATGAAAATGTAATTTCAAGGACTTTGATGTTAAAAATGCGAACGTTTAAAAATGTTAACATTGCTACACAAAAACCCACTTTGAAATGTACAAAGACAGTTAGTTTAGTTGAATATGTCAAAGCACACGAGGGCTATCTGCCTAAGGGATGGTATATGTCTTTGTGGTAGAAGTTCTAAGAGAAATTGGCTCATATTCACGTCACACATGAAGAAAAACAAGTAAACCAGATTGTTTGATTGAATTTGAAACTATGTCAACCTACTAGTATTCAGCAGTCTTAAAAGTCTTGGCCACTGGTGAGGCAAATATTAAGAAATGTATGTGTTTAATTTCCTTATGCTTTGTACCTTTTCTCTGAGTAATATCAAATGATTTGCAAAACTATAAACTGGCATATTTCGAAAGATATATAAAAGGGATTAAAAGCATTTAAAATAGATTTTAAAAACAAAAATGAGATTTAAAATAAGACAATATTTTTTGCATTTTGATATTTAAAAGATGAAATAAGCAAATACCGTAAGAATCCTTTACATACTATTTCATGTGAAATTAAAAAAAAAAAGAAAGATTAAAAATGTTTTTATAAAATTAAATAAATTGATGCTTTAAAATGTGGGTAATTTATTATCTAAACATTTTATTGACTAATTTTTCAAACGATGCACATAAATTTTAAACTGCGTACGATCGATTTTTATAATGTAACACTGAGGGAAACCACATACGCTAAAAAATTTTAGTTTTCAGAATTAGAAATCCGACAAAAAATAGTTTTCATTTCCATAACATTAAGATGCATGCATTTCTTACTTTCCACAGATATCAAATCGTGCTTAGATAAATAAAATATGCGAATTACATTTAATGTGCATAAATATCAGTACAACGTGTTATAAAATATTAATGCGTTGTATTTCGTAATGTTATGGGCTTCTGAAAATGTGAAGTGCAAAGTCATGCACGAGAGCATTTTTTTTTTTTATAATTTTTGAAATGAGTAAATTAAAGGATTAATTTTTGTTTTAGGTGCATTGACAATTATTTTCTACAAAATATGAGAGCCAGCCTCACATTTTTGTAGACTGTATGGAGTCAGTTAACTGTGACTGTGTGATGTTTAAAAATTAATTCTTTTTAAGCTACGTAATGATTAAAAGCTAATTATTTTCACTCATTTAGCATTACCGAGTAATTCACTCCTATACCATTCACATATATGAAGTGAAAGGTCTATACAGAATAATGTTACGTTTTTCTTTAAAAGCGCTTATAGTTCAATAGCTCTTATAGTTTTTTGAATGCTTAAAATGCTCTTATATTTTACCCTAATAAATAACTTAGCTAGAATCCTATCAGTCAAGAGTGCACCTTTATATATTTTAATGCACTTTGAAAAAATAATTCTATAAAAAAACTTTATTTAAATCGATTTATTTCATGCATTATAGGACTGAAAGTTCTCTTATTCTTAAGTAATCATCCATTGATAATATCCTTTATTATATCTCAAATTATCTAGAAGTTTATTCCAGTGAATGTTTTGCGTGTTCTGCACATTTTTGAAAATATTCCTTACCATTATCCAAAGGCGAAAAGTTAAATTTATCCATTATTAAAGTTAGAACACATATTTGCTCTGCTGGCTCGAACAGAACTATTAGCATAAGTAAACTAAATGAATAGGGAAAATGTGAATAAGGTAATGGAACTTTTATTATAATTTGAAATGAATAACAATTCTTACAGAACTATAATTTGCTCAAGGAGTTCAACCAAAATTCTCTTTAACGTGAGAGGAATATTTCAGATCACCGTAATCGACCACAGAACTTATTTCTAAGAATATTGTCTCAAATGAATAATTCTAAATTAAACCCCTAGCTTTGAGCTAAATTCAGGTTCTAATGCAGTCTTACATTTATATTTTTATTGAAGAGGAAGAATAAAATCTTCTGACAGCTTCGATAAAAACCTCTCTTACAGCTTCAGAACTGAGTTGATTCTATGACATTGCTAATTTTACTTTAGAAGATGCAGTTTACTAAGAAAGGAAACCGGATGTTTCCCAAAGAACTGAATTCAGCAAGATCATAGTCTTCAATAAAGTCTTAAAGAAGATATAATTCGAAGGGCTTATGTTTGATCCTACGTGTAATCCTGAACTATAGTCGTTATCTATTATAATAATCTTAACTTTAAGTAGTAAGTAACCTTTTAATGAATCTTTCCCATTAGAATTATTTCTAATGATCTTCAAACTACATGAAACATATATTTAGTAGTGGCACTTGTAATTTGGGTAATAAATGATATTTTGATGGAAAAAATTCTTATAATTCTATAAATGGTATTAGCCCAAAGGAGGGTTAGCCCAAAAGGCCTATTAGTCTTGAAAGGGCATTTAACGTCGTTTCACTATAAACGGTGAACCACTTTTTAAATTGTTGCAACCAAATATTATCCCCTGTATTACATTTAAAGAAATTAAATAATTCATAATCTACATGAATGTACGTATGTTTCTCGCACTCTGTGAAAAAACGAGGGTACCTACAGCCATCGAACTTTGAATAACGTAATCCTCCACCCGATTATGAGCAACTGGAAGCCCTAAATTTGAATTTCGAATTTGTTTTATTATCTATTTCATATTTTGTAAAACCTTAATGAATTTTTGATTAACAAATTAAACGATTTCAAAACGAAAGATGGCAACACTGTACGGAAAAACATTTTGATGTCCAACGCGGGAGACTGCTTGTCGGAAATTTTGAAGATATTCTGATTTTAAATATTTTGTGATATTGCTGTTGAATTAAATTTTATGTGGTTAAAAGGGAACGAACATGATATTTAATAAATAAAGGTAACGCACAAAACGTTAACAAAACACCCCTTTGTGCCTAATAGAAAATCTGTAAGCTTTCAGATTTTTCATTTGCTTTTTTTAACAATATTTACATAATTAATGAAAATAGTACTGAAACGTTTAGAATGTTCTATCTTAGAAGCAAAATATTTATTTCGTACGTAAATGTGAAATAAAAGTATTTACGCGTGTCAAGTTACACAACTACTAATTTAAACTTAGTTTCCATTTGGCAATGGTTTCAATTTGTTTGGAGCTTTCTTCTTCATCTATAGATGCTTTCTTTACATTAGAATCATTTCTTATTTCCTACGCCTTATTATGTAAAATTCAGAAAAAAAAAATAAATAATAATAAAATGTATTGTATGTAGTCTAGTTATAGTTAGTATAGGTTAAATTAAATATATTCCAGACATAACCATATTCAAACTGACCTTAATTAATAAAAGAATAGAATGCATAAAATACACCAAACAATAAAAAAGGACAAAAAGGTAATTCTCAGAATTTGGTTACTAGTGTTAATGTAAAATCCAGATTTCTAGCGTTTCATTACATCTACATCACCAATGACAATTGCTCACAATTTTCGTAATTCAGTCATACGCAATGTTTGAAAAGTCTTGCAAGTTTAGAACTTTTAAGTACATTTTTTTCAAGTTTCGCAAAGAATATATTTTAAATTTCGTACATACTGTTCTATACAACGTGCAGTTTAAAAATAATGTCTAACTAAAGATTCTTCAGAACGTAGCCAAAGTTGTTTATCGCATAGTTACTTGAAATCTTAAGTAAGATGAAGAGCAAAATGTTTGTAAAGATAAAAATAAATGCGTAGAAACATTTTACAATATCAATTAAAATAATGTTAGAAACGTCTTAGAAATTTCTGAATGTATTTTAGGATAGTTTACCTCATAATTTTCCTGTGTGAGGGAAAAAAGAGCATTTGCCGTTCTCGTTACATCAATTAGGAGTAATTTGACATATTTACAAAATTTTGAAATTTGAAGCAAACTTTGTGCTTAATATAAAATATTCAACAAGTTAAATGGGGGAAAAATTAGATTCGAAACATGTATTTCAATAGAAATTCATCTTAACATTTTTTTCTTAAACTTTTTTGAAAGAGTTATTTAAAATGTACTTAATTAATTCGGGATTACAACAGAATATATTTAGTTAATAACGCCTAGTGTAAATATTTATTTTTGCTTCGGTAAAGTAAAAAAAATAAGTATAAAGTAAGTAACGTAATGTTAAGATATGATTTTATATTTAGTTTTTCTCATCCTATCAATATAACTAAATTAGAAAGGAAAAAAAAACTGAAAGGTTTCAGATTTTAAATTACGTCTAAACGGATCTTTTTTAACATTATGTGTGCTACCTTTATTTAGACCCTCTTCTGGTCTTGTCTGTCGCCAGTATTTATGTGTGAGTTTATAGATGCTCAAAATTTCCATTTAACCAATTCACCGTCCTCCAAAACTCAGCAATTTTGCTTCTTTTTTTATCCTTCCTTTTCTTTCTTTTTTCTGTTCTTGCATCTTAATCTGGCCTTAAAAATATCCCCCCCGCTCTCTTTCAGCAGTTGCGAAGACCCTATGTAGAAAATCACCTAGTCGTCTCCATACCCAACAGAAAAATTTATTTTCTTTCTACTCTTTTATTTGGAAATTAACAAACACGCTCTAAAAGTACGCTTTTAAGTGAGTAGTAGTTCCATTGCAACCAGCTGAAAAACGACCGGAACTGCATTCCTATTTCTTCCCGTCTTTGTAAGTAAACTTATCTTTGTATTATCTTCCTACAACCCCACTGTGGACAAATCGTGACCAATTAAGCCATCAGTCACCTCTTTTCATTTCCGCTGCATTCTAGGGGAGCTTAGAAAATACGAAATGACAAGTGTCTCTCGAAGATAAAAATCCGAGCCACATTTAACCGCTACGAGTTTGGGGCATTGTTTACGAGGCTTTTACTAACTTTTAACTTTAAATTTTGTGCAGCGACAATTTCTTGTTCTTACATATAAACTCTAATTTTAATTATGAAATTTTTTTTAAACTATTTTTAACTGTATTTGGTGTTTTAGGTTTTTCTATATTTTACTGTGTTTAATGAAGGTGACTGAATGAGAAATATATCTCTAATGAAATTCGAGGAAATAAGCATAAATGAAGTAAAAAAAATGTGTATAATTCAATAGGCCGTACAAGAGCAGTCATGGTGTATCAACATCAGAATTTTTTCCCTTGCTTTCTTTTCTTCCACAATGTTTCCCCTAAAGTGGTTTATTCCGTGATATTTTCACCAATAAATATATGTTTTAGGTTCCAAATATTGAGCAGGGATATTTCAGTGTTACGAGGACCTCAAAATAGTTTTCAAATAATAATAATATACAACTTGCTTAACCAAAGTTAGCATAATTAACACATTTTATTGTGTTGTTGCTTAGACTGTTTTTGCCGACAATGTGACATATACAATATTTATTTCATTTGCAATTCCAGCTGTGTCTGCCTAACTCTTCCTTCGTCTCTTTGCTATATCAATACCAAGCGGATATTTTGTTTTTCCCTAATTGTACTGTGTTCCCTTATTATTATATAAATGTGTGTTATAAATAGCGCTAGTTATATGAGTTATTTATGTGTGATAGTGTTATTTATACGTGATAGTGCTATTTATATGTGTGTTACGCATTTAAATTTAGCTATATTACATTTATATTTTATAATTTATATGTGAATCCTATATGTATGTTATAAATAACGCTAGAAAGCATTCGACATTATGTCTAGTATACAAATTTCATCTCACACATTTTATTGTATGCAATAATGTGTAAAGTCGTCTGTTTTTGGGGGGGGGAAGCAGGAGACGTGAAAAATGTGTAATGCTGTCGCCGGTACTCGAACCTGGACCGCTCGAGTACGCTTCGAGTATGCTACCGTTACACCTTGAAGGCATGCTGGAAAAAGGGAGAAAATATATTATAAATGAATAGTCAACATATGGTATACAAATTTTATTATCAGGTCATGCATCAAAATCTAAAGTCTGTTGGACGCGCAGAAGAATAGTAAAGTTTCAAATATGTAGAGTATCAATAATTGCTTGAGACCTTTGGCTTTTCAGAAAATGAATACACTAGATAACTCTTAAGTCATACAGCACTGAAATTGAGGCAGATTTTTATAAACTATATTATTATATTTCTATTTATTTAGATTTCTATTAAAATTTCAAAACGAAGCCGACCAAAAATGAATATGATGTTAAAAAAAGGGGGAGGGAAATAAAGCCGCTGAAAACAATATTTGTAATATTTGCGTATTTGTGGCGAAACGAAAATACTTCAGTTGTATTCCACATTATAGAAATTACTATTGGAACGTTCATTTAATTGTTCGAGACAAATGCACCATTCAAAATTTACATTTTCAAATGTATAATTATATATCTAAAAATCGCAATACTAAATGACACAACATATATCTGTTAATATATGCCATTTTGACAGAAGCTGCAGATATAATTCATAATTTCTTGTCATCCAAATACTAAAAATATGTGCTCTAATTAATTTTTAAAATGGGAGAATAATTACTATTACAGTTATCATCACACAGCCAAGAACTCATGAACACTGAATACCTATGAAATTTTTTATTCTTCCACTGCTGTGGTAGCAAATGTTATTTTGTTTAATTTTAAATTTTAGGGCATAATTTCAAGTTGCGATTTAGAGTTTAATGTAACTGTGTGCGAAGACATAAAAGGGGGTTGAGAACTAGCTAATGGAGTTATTGGATATTTTGTTTATTTTTTACACATTGTTTTTAAATCTTTAAAAAGCATACATCAAAATCCTTTGAAACGTTTGGGGGTATTAATTTAATTCAAAAATCATGGCTAACTCAAAAGCCTGAAAAACTGTAAGAAAATACATCCATATCAAGCATATTATAGTTTAGGAGAGTTCACGAATTAAAATGAAAACCTAGTAAAGGTTTAAAAGCCCAACTTAATTCTATACCGACTAAAAGCTAATTCTATATAACCGATGTTTTTTCAGAACAATAAAAATAGTGTTGAGTAGACTAAGATTCGTTTCAACTTAAGTTTAATCCTGAAAAGACACTTAAAGCTATGCTGACTCATTAATACCGGTGTCACCGAAATGTTTCAATGATCGACAAGGTGCAAATGAATGATCTGAACTATTAGTCAGTTTATATGGCAAACATTTTTCAAATGTCACATAAGATGTTAGTTTTTATTCAATGGTTCATGTCACTGCGTTAAAAGCAAACAGTAGTTTTATATTTTATTACAGAAAATATTTTACATCTGGACTTCATTTCGAGAATGAACGAAAATTTCTTCAATAAATCCATCTGCAATAATCCTAGCAATTTTGCAGACCCTAGCATATGAGATCCTAGCAGAAGGTAAGAGATACCGTCCTTTCGTCGCTATCTCCTAAAATAAGACCACGGACCAATTAGGAGTACTTTCCTTTGAATACACCAGCCTAGCAGCTAATATCCAGAAGCAAGGTGCTTCATTTTCTTTCGCTTTTCAAATGTGCCTCCACGGGTGAAAATCACCCTACGGATTCACAACCGTCAGGCCCAACTTGGATGCACCAGGGAACTGGCAAGAGCAGGCCAATCCATCGCCTGCTGAAAACCAGTATAAACTCAAGTTCCGAAGTTCAGATTTTGCATCCGTGTGGTACATTATACTAATGTAAAGAATCGGAGTACCGAAGAGCATCTTCCAGGAGAATAACCCATTTCCACATCAGAAGAATCATTTGATATTTCGATGCAGATGACATTTGTAGTTGATGCATTCTTCGATCAACTAACTTCATTAGGCAATCCTTGCAAACTATCCAAATGGTGGTTTAGCTACAACGATCCCGAAATCTTTCGTTCATTAAGAAAACGTGAAACATTATTTTTGAATTATATGAATAATTACTGAATGCCATCGCAATGACTAATATTGAGCACTTTAGGCGAGACCACAGAGCAAGTGTAGGTTGAAGCAAGATGGTACCAGTGCATTCCTGAAGGTACATAAGTAGGTCGAGATTTGTTAACTATTAAGTTCCACACCACTTTTGATAAAGAATACCAAGAAACACTACTAGCATTACCGCCCAAATTAAGAATTGAGAAGCCTCTTGGCATATTTGTCATCTTCGCGGATGCCAGCTGATACCTGCTAATTCTATCCATGGGCACAGCCAGAAGAGTAGATGGTACTTTGAACACTTTTGAGTATGCTTTTGCCTCATAGACACTGTACGCTTACAAACATCCATGTGCATTCTGGGATTCGAAGCCGAGTCCGACAGTCAGCATCACTGACCGCTATACTGGAAAGTAGACAACATGACAAACGTTTATATTCTACAGTAGAAAATTCAAGGCCACATTAAATAAGTTACACTCTTAGATAGTGATTCTATATATCAAAATTATGGTCTTCCTTCTTATTGACAACCCTAAAAATTCGATTACAGGAACCATGTGACTGTTTGAAGTCAAAATTATTTTTTCAGAAATTTCTTCTCTTATCCGTGTACCTGGCTTTGCCCCATGGTGTTGCATAATTCTTCTACAAAAATGTATTTATTAAATACATATTTGCGAATTTCGCAATTAAATATACTTTTTACTTTAAGAGGCCATTTAAAACGTTAGGCTTCATTTCTTTATAAGCTCCACACACACAGATATGAAGCTGCTTTCACAAAATAGTGTATTTCATTTAAAAAATTGGCAGTTGACCATATAAGTCATGTATTAGTTACTTTTATTGAAATCCTCTTTACTGTAAATGACAAAAAAAATTGTAATGTTTACAGAAAGAAATAGCCACTTTTGAGAAAACTACTTCTGTTTTATTTAGATATACTTAACCTTGCCCATTCCCATTAAATTCTTTTAAATTTTAATTATAAAAAATACACGTATAAATGCATTTATAATACACCAAAGTCCAAAGTAGTACTGCCCCTTATTAGCAACATCTAATTACACATTAGTATACAAAACAGAAACTTTAAATACATTAGCTTAATTTATAAAAGTTCAGCCATTTTCGTAAAGTACGAAAACGCATGTCACCAATTTGAACACTACAAACTTAGATTATATATTAGGCCATGGCAACGTACTGGGGAAGAAATCGCCATCCAATCTGGATTGCATGGATAGGCCACTCTTGTTCACTTTCATGTAAGTCAACAAAAAACATGGATACTGACCTAACAAGTAATCCACTTTGACAGGGTCCACTTTGTCTAGTTCTCTTTTTCGGGACACGTACTTGTAGGACAAGCCACGGCTTTTTTTGTCTCTCTGCCACTCTTCGATCAGATTGCGTCCGTCTTCCCTGCGTCCGGCGTTCTCCTGATTTTTTGTGTCCAGTTCCCGGCGAGGTAAAAAATGCCTTCGACCACCGCCTAAAATGACCTGCGAACAAAAAAATAGCAAGTAAGCAGCATTTTTTATTTTTATTAGTATTATCTGTTTCGGAAGTTCTCTTGGAAGTTCCCAGATCGATTCCCCAAGTTTTAGTTTTTTCAAAGAGGTTCACTTTTTTTAATAGCAGTTAATTCTCTTCACTGGCTTTAGAATCGGTTAATAATATGATTGAATACAAGATATCACGCGAAGACGTTTCGTTCACTTATTGAAGAATTTGTATGCCATTTCGACAGTTATTTTGTTGCAATTGTTATAATGTTTATTTTCTACAAATTAAAAAAAAAGGCAAAGAAAATTCTCCGTTATTGCAGTTGATTTTATATTATTTGCATTATCACTGATATTTCTTTTGTTTACAATGTTAATAAATACATATACAATTACAAAAATTCTCGAATTAGATATTTTGCCATTTTGCATTTTAATTAGGAATTTTTCCAATGGAAAGCGATCTGTCAATTATAAGTAAATCAGAAAAGACATAGGTGAAGCAATAACTAAATATTTTACGCAAACTGTAATAATCTTTTGAAAACATTTAAAGGATAATTTAACTAATGTCTAAGTAAGATAGGTAAGGGTTAAAGGTTAACAACTCCTTCGGAATGCTTACATGTTCTTGAAATTTATATATATTTAAAGGCTGGCAGGCATTTTTTCTAGGAGCTTATAGCTTTAACTGACACTTCTGTATCAAAAATAGTCTGAACACAAACGATCCCACGAGAAAAGTCTCTACACAAGAAATTATTTTCTTCCGAGTAAGCTTACTTCAGAACGAAGTACCCTGCGTCAGTATTAGCATCGAAAACACAAACTCTGGAGCATTAAAAAGTGAGTTTCTAATGCTTATCGATGTGTTTAGATATGATTTAGAATCGGATTCTTCGATTGCTTACATTTAGAGGGAAGAGAAGCTCTAAGTATTTCTACTAACCTCAAGTAATATGATTATTACAGCTCTGGAATGCCTCAGCGTAGTAATCAGATTTTCTAATACTCGCAGAAAGCTTGCTTATGAAATGGAGAGGCTTCAATACTAAATGAGTATGCACTTTTAAATATGATTTAGGAAGCCAAAATAACTCTCAAGATGTTATATCGCTGACATTATGCAGTGGGGCATAACGGCTCTTCAGAAACACTTTTAATTCTGTTTTCGTCCATCTGGAGCTACGCAGGTGAATGTATTTTTAAACAGAAAACAAATCTGAAGAATGAGGTGGTTAGAAGATCTTGATATACACTGGGAAAAAAATGGGACAGTTCTATATCTCCTGTTCTACTGGGCCGATTGAAGAAATTCAAATTCATTTTTCATGTCTCGAAAGGGCGACTTAGGATATATATATATTAGATTTATATATAGCATCATTCTAACATAGGTATTTTGACACAAAATCGGACTTTTTCTGAAATAACATAGCAATTTTTTTCACATTTCGATTCTACCACTCAAATTATGCCTAAATATTAAATTTTGTAAAATTGGGTGCGAAATTTACGGAGAAATTCAGAAATTCATCTGGAGCATTTTTTTTTCAGCTTGCGCCAAGAATAATTCAGTTGGTAACTTATAAATTTATGGCAACCTATTTTCCTTTTCCTTTTTACATTGTGAAGCGGAAGCGGAGACATTGAGCGGAAGAAAAGTCACATCCTTTCTACTTTCAAATAATTTTAACAAAGTGCGTAAACCACATTGGATGTTATTATCGCTTTTAACAAATACGCCAAATTTCAAAACCCGCCAATATGTAAATTCACATATATGTTCGGAAATTTTAAATGAAAAATTATTTTTTGCAGGTATGCTTACAAATTCATCTACTACTTTACGATGATGGTGAAAATTTTATAAATTATAATTCAAAATGTTTTTCGAAAAATTTATAAAATAATTTAAAAAATAAAATTTTTTAAAGTAAATCATGAAAAAATGGGCGAATTTTATTTGGAATGAACCTAAATTTCGAAATGTGAAGGAAGGAATCAAGTAAAAGAGATGTTTATAAATATATATCAAATTCAATTAACATTGATTGAGAGCTAAAATTTTGAGAGCTAACTTTTTGAGAGCTAATTTTATAAAACAATCTTTGCGATTTTTGCAAAATTTGGCGCTTTGGCATAATTTGAGTCGTAGAATCGTAATCCGATATTGTGTCAAAATACCTATGTTAATATAATGCTATATATAAATCTAATACATATCCTAAGTCGGCACAGTATGTATTAGATTTATACATAGCTTTGTTCTAATATAGATATTTTGACAAATAATGGGACTTTTTCTAAAATAACATTCCAATTTGTTTCCATATTTCGATTCTACGACTTAAATTATGCCTAAATATTAAATTTTGTAAAATTCGGTCCGAAATGTACGGAGAAATTCAAAAATTTAACTTGGCGAATTTTTTTCAGTTTGAGCCAAAAATAATTCACGTGGCAAACTTCTTAATAGGTAGCAACCTATTTTTTTCCCTTCCATTGTACAGCGGCGGGAAAAAAGAAACATCGTTCCTACCTTTTTACTTTGTGGATAAGAGGAAAAAAAAGTCACATCGTTCTACAATCAAATAATTTTAATAAAGTGCGTAAACCACATTTTCCTTATTATCGCTTTCAAGAAGTGTGCCAAATTTCAACAAATATGGTTAGAAATAAATCTACTTTAATATGATTGTAAAAATTTTGTAGTTTATAATTCAAAATATTTTTCGAAAAATTCATAAAAATTATTTAAAAATGCAAATTTTGAAAATAAATCATAAAAATAGTTTTGTTTGGAATGAACCTTAATTTCGAACTGTATAAGAAGGAATTCAATAAGTTTCATAAAAAAAGAGATATTAATAAATATATATCAAATTCAATTAACACTGACGAGCTAAAATTTTGAGAGCTAATTTTTGAAAAACTACTCGTGCAGTTTTTACAAAACTTGGCAGTTGGGCATAATATGACTCGTAGAAGCGAAATATGGAAAAACATTGGCATATAATTTCAGAAAAAGTCTGATTTTGTGTCAAAATACCTATATTTGGACAGTGCTGTATATGAATCTAATACATATCCTAACTCGCGCTTTCAAGACATGAAAAACACAATTTGAATTTCGTCAATCCGCCCAGTAGAACGGGAGAGATAGAACTGTCTTTTTTTTTTTTTTCGCAGTGTATAAGTAAGAGTTACGGTACGACGTCAGTCTCCTTCCAGACCTTTTTATAGCTTAAAAGTTATTGAAGCGGATGAGTGAAAGTCAGTGCCTCAAATTTTGATCTTGCATCAGTTTAACTGTAATACTCGTGTTACTTACGTTTAGGGATGAAATATATTAAATTTAAAAGTTATTAATATAGTGTTTTATCATGTAATTTGTTTCCAAAACTTCTTTTTATCAATTTTCTCCATAATATTTTGTAACTTATATATGTAAAAATTCATATGCATTTAAGTTAATCCATGGCTTTCAAATTACATGGTCAAGTATTGTTTATTATTTATCCAAGTTCCATTTACTTTACAAATTAATTATCAAAGTTTATTAATCGTTAATACGTACGGGATATATGTTTAACAAAATCTAAAGAAAAAAATTTTCCATATAATCTTTAGTAATCAGTCGAGTTAATTTATATCATACAAATTTGAGTGATCTAAGTTGTATCGCTGCTAAGAAAGAGACGAGAAAGCTCTCGCATAAACATGCACGAAATAAACAAATAAATAAATAACAAATAAAATAAAATAAAAATAAAAAGTTCAAAAGAAAATTAGAAAGTTTTCAGATTTTATATTTACGATTTTATATTAAGGGGCGCTTTTTGAAAATTTGTGTGTTACTTTTACTTATTTTTTGCACTTAAAACAAAAATGAATTCAACAGCACTATCACAAAATAATTTAAAAAGAGTTTATCTTTAGAATGAGATACATTCCGCAAGAGAAGAAGAGTAAGAATGAATTGTTTATTTACATTAACTGTACATAAGTTATGTGATTTGAGGTCATCGGAATGTATTTCATTTCTGATACACAGTCTCACGCGCTGGAGATAAAAATGTTTCTTTTTTTTTTCCTCCTGGTACAGTGTTGCCATTTCTAGCTTTGAAATCGTTCAGTTTGTTATTAAAAAATTCGTTACAGTGTAACAAAATATGAAATCGATAATAAAACAAATTCCACATTAAGGCTTTCAGATGTCCATATCCGGTGGAGGATTACGTTAATCAAAATTACATGGCTCTAGGTACCATTGTTTTACGACAATGAGAGAAACATATATACATTTATGCAGATTCTTCATTATTTAATTTCTTTAAACATTACATAGGGCTCTAATATTTGGTGGCAACAATTTGAAAACTGAACCGACATTTATAGTGACACAGCGAAATGCCAAAACGAATTAATAGCCCGTCTGATCTAACGCCCTTTGAGTTAATAAAAAAGAAAAGAAAATCTGAAAGCTTTCAGATTTTATATGACGCCTCAAAATGGCGTATTTTTAATGTTTTGTGTTTTACCTTTATTTATTAAATATCATGTTCTTCGCACTTAAACTGCAGAAAATTCAATTCAAAATCAACATCACAAAGTATTTAAAAAGAGTAAAAGAGGATACCTTTAGAATTTGCCAAACACAGTCTCGCGCGCCAGAGAAAAAAAAATGATTTTCTGTACAGTATTGCCATTGCTCGCTTTGAAATCGTTGAGTTTGTTCATCAAAAATTCGTTGAAGTTTTACAAAATTTGAAATAGATAATAAAACTAATTCGAAATTCCCATGTTCGGTTGAAGGACTACGTTATTCAAGAATGGATGGCTCTATGTACCATTGTTTTTTTCACAATGAGAGAAACATTCATGCATTCTTACAGGTTGTTCATAATTTAGTTCCTTTAAATATAATGCATTACAGCAATACTTGGTGGAAACAGTTTGAAGAGTGAATCAATGCAGAAAGAGAAACGACGCAAAATGCAGTTTTGAGACTAATAACGCTTTGGGTCAAACGCGCCTTTGGGCTAAATAGGAAAGAAAAGAAAAAAAGAACAAAATAAAATATTATTTTTATATAAATGAACATATTAGCTGCACATTTTAATTAATTGCTGTTATAACTATTCTGTTTTTATTATAAATGTAAATATTTGTATCTTATAATTTAATGACTTATTCAATAAATGTATTTTACCTTGCAATCAGTTTGCATATAATATATGCGATATTGCTAATTAATCATATACGTTGTAACGTCACTTGCTAAAGAAAATGTCTGACCCTCTTGCCCCACAGTAGTAAGACCCGTAAAAATTAAAGCAAGGACACAAAGCATAGGATCAATTTAATTTCTTTGTTTATGAACATGAATATTCAATTTGATGCGGCAAGTCATTATTAAACATAAGGATATAATTTAGATACACATTTTAAGAAATTATTATATTTTCCTACGCCTCCTATCGTGGTATAAGAAGTTAGCACTTTCAAGTGGTATTGAGAGATTTAGAGACTTATATACCATAGGCAAACGTACATACTTTTTATTTAAATTATCTGAAAATAACTCTACATAAGTGATACTGTTGTAATTTTTTAAATTTATAGCGAAAGCCATTATATGCTACATGTTCAATATTAAGGTATAAATCCTTGTATGGAAGCAAAATTTTGGAGTAATGAAAAGATAAAACTGATCATTCGGTTTTTCTAGTTGAATATGTTTAAAGAGAAGATTATGCATTTCTTTATTTTTATCTAGGTGCATCAGTGACCGAGCTAAAAAAACTAAACTTTACCTTGGAAAACTTTAAAAATTCAAAATCGGAAACTACCATTTGCCAGAGTAGTAAAGCCAGAAGTGGTGATCTGTATATTATGGAGGCTTCTAATGGGTGAGCCTTCGTTGTCTCCTTTGAAAGAAGGGGCAAGCTGAGTCCATGCTTTCTCCGAGATTCGAGCCTGGGCCCTTCATTACGGCAGTCAAGTCACTTTTAGTCACTAACCATTTTGCAATCTGGGCGGTCAATATTTTATGTTGTTCATTGGAAAGAAAGCAAAGATTCTAAAGATCATGTCCAGTGCCTTTCTGGACCTGCCTTTTTTCAGTTATTTGTTGCCATTTAGTGTCTTAAACTTTAACACTATAAAAATAAGTTTTTTTTTTGTGTTAAATGTTAAAACTTCCATATTGATCAAATCGAAATTTTGATTGCTACATTGATAATTTTATCAATACAAGAAATCTCAAAAATCAAGTTTATATACAATATGCGCAATTTAATTGCAGATGGAAGATAAGAACAGGATAACGGTCAGGTTGATATTGTCACCGAGTTAAAATTCATGTCTAGAAAAAAGCTGTATTTTATACTCTTAACATTCTAATTCTAAGTAATAGAATCATTTCGGGGCCGTTTAATTAATTTTTAAAATGCAAAAGAGTACTTTTTTAAATGTTTGATCTGATAGCATTTTTGTGGACTAAGTGTCACATTATGATTTCCATGAGAAGAAAAGCTTTCTTGAAATGTCTAGGGGTATCGACTTCCATTCCTGTTCCACTACTTTCATGAGTCCATCGATCACCGTGGGTTTGCGGTTCAGTCCATAGGTGACACATCGGTAAAGTTCGTAAGAATACGTTGAAAAGGTATGCATGCAGTACCTATATCAGTCTTCATTTTTTCAAGGAATGCAGGCGTACTTTCACTCTCTGAAAGTCGCTGGGATAAACAAAAGACATTTTTTCTGTAAATATCGGATGTAAAACGTTCTCCTGATAGTAAGTTGAACAGACTTTAACATTTTCCTCCCTCTCTTTTTGTTTTTAATTTCGTATTGTAAGAGAATCTTGCGACAATCATAAATCTCTTATTGAATTTTTATTTTTTTGCATTGACGAAACCAGGTTTGAATATTCTTTCTCCTCGTTTTTGGTAATAAATAGACGTTTATATTGCTGTTATTTAGGTAAACTCATACTTTGGCAAGGATCACAATGTATTTCTGTTTGCCTTCTGCTATATAGTTTTCATAGAGCATTTAGCAAATTATACTTCCTTGATCCAACAGTCTTGGCAAAAACAGGTGAGCATTACAGTTTTTAACTTTTTTAAATTATAAATCTTGGTTTATTATTATTATTTTTGTTGTAGTTGCCAGAGATGTATTTAAAGACTTGGAATAGATTTCTTTGTCAGCGTATTTTATCTTATTTACCAGGGATTTAAATTTAGAAATATTAGAAACAGAACGTACATTTTCGTGTATTCGTTTGGAGTAATTTTTCTGTTTAAAATTTATGTACGTATACTGCGCTATACCCTCGCATGCCGCATGTTCTGAGTTTGGAGCCTTCTTTATGACTGATATTTTTCACTTTTCGATGAGTAACATTGCTATTTTTCACTTTGAAATTTAATATCATGTATTTCACAATTTTTTCTGAAATATGGAATAGCGATATTTCTCTTCGAAAAGCTTAAAAACATATTTGCCAGTCCACAGCAGCTTGTTTACATGCAACATTTTGAAAAAATTAATTTAAAAGTAGCAGACGATGTTTCTCATTTCAAATAATAAGTTGTTGCCAGAAACTTTGATTCCAAGAATTTGATTTTTTGATTTAACTTCTTATCGAAATCGTTTTGAAATGTGCAAACATTCTGTAAATAACCTTATAAAGATAGGTTGTGACTATAAAGTTTATTTTAATTAGCACGATTTCTTTTATAATAAATCTAACCTATACTTCCATAACCTTATTAGAAATGCAAATTACAAATCCTTCTGTAAATGGGCAATATTACTACTGACTTCACATAACTCCTTTCCATAAATTAACAAACCAAATAACAGCTCTTATTTGTGAGTGAACTAAATGAAAATGAAATGGCTTTTTATTTTAAATTTATTATAGCTGTTCCTTTTCTAAAAATGACCTGACTTTGAAAAGCAAAAACTTAACAGAATCATTAAAATGACCAACTTTGTACTTTCAGTGAAAATATTTCTAACTACGTTTTGTTTTGGAAAGTGCATAAAGAAGAACAGTATCCATAATCCTGCCAAAGCAAACCTGGATGATTTTTCTTCCTTACATGCACATTGCTCTGTCAAGATATTTAGCAACAAAGACCACTCGAAAGATCTATTCCATGGTTTAATGGCACGGACCAGACACGTATTCAGTGACATTAACAAGCCTAATGCGACTTTATCTTTTCGCTGTCAGTTCGCAATCGAGGAGATGGAAAACGTCTTTTACGATTGTAAATAAACACCTTTATTTCCTTTGCCTTACGGCAAAAGAAATAACAACAGATGAGAGAAGACGACGTTGGAGAAAATCGATCTTTGTTAACAGCTCTTGCGCTGTCAGTTATTTCGCAGAATGGATGGTAGCTTTAATAGCTTCCACAAGTCGGATGCATAGAAGAATAAATGCAAGTGATTCTTAATCTCCGTATTAATAAATATATATGTTTACGTCGGGATTGGTATTTTAAATATCGTATAGTAACGTGTTTGTCGTTTCCATGATAAATACCAATGCATATTTGCAATTAGGAATGAAACGTTTGGGAAGATTTTTAATTTTAGTTGCACAGAACTACAGTTATCCGAAACAGAAGAGACATCCGAAACTTCAGTTATACACATCGCTGTTCCTTTTTTATACGACAAGCAAATATAACCGTGTTCTAAATTTATTTACTTTTAATCTTTTCGCTGATTTAAGTAACGGGACTTCAATACGTTGGGGCAGACGTATTTTTTAAAAACGTTACTGAATTAGTTTAGATCAGCGATTCTCAACCGGTGGTACGCGTACCACTGTTGGCACGCAAGAGAAAAATAGGTGGTACGCAAAGAAGCAAAGTATTTTTAGCTATTAAATTCAAATATTAAATACCCCAACTTCCTGTTTACGTTTTTTCTCCAACACTCGTAAATTTATGCAATCTGAGCTTTGTTTAAGGTCATTAGCCGTTCAGATTTTAGAAAAATAATCCGTTTTTATTTTCACAAATATTCTTTCAGCCACAGATATAACAAAATTTGTCATAAATTATATTTTAAAAGGAGTAGCAGAAATGGATGTTACATTTAACAGGAAATAAAAATAAATACCTATAAAAAGATAACTGTATCCATTAATTCGTTTTAGAGTTTATCGATTTATTAGCATGTCTACGTTTTATGTCGCCACCATTTTAGGGCTCATATTGCCTTATTTTCAATTAGAATTGTTTTTACGTTGATTTGTTGTCTGTAACAGCAGGTATTTTGTCTTCTTGTGGCTTTGTATTTCCTACCTTTCTACGCGATTTGAGAATATCGTCGTTTGTTTTTGAATTTTGAAGAACTCGTAATATATTGTACATTTAAATATTTGTGGAAAAATAATAAAACAAACCTAGATTTTCAAAGTGGAAAAATGGCTAAGACTGACTAAGCGGAAAAGTGATGATTGTCAGGCAATGGATCCAGGGCACTCTACTAGCACTAAGAATACTGAAAAGAAAAGAAAAATTGCTTATAGAAAATTTAATTGAAATTTATTTATCATTTGGGTTTACTTGGAATGGAGATGAAAGGGGCTCTCAACCTCAATGCGTTGTTTGTAGTGAATTATTATCCAATCAAAGCACGAAACCATCGTTTCTTAAAAGACATCTTGAATATGAGCCTGCCAATGTAAAGGAATCTGCCAATCTAACGGATATTTTAAGAGAAAATTATCAAAGTTAAAAAATAATACACAAGTAATGAAAGGTTTTGTTACTTCAAGTGAAAAAGCTTTAGGAGCTAGTTACTAGTAAGCCTAAGAATTGCCAAGACTGGGCACGCTCATACTATTCTAAAATTTCACACTAAATTTTAGAATTAAAGTATTTAATAATGCGTCAGTTGTAGATGAATCTATATCATATATATCTTGCATAAGGCCGATGACGTAGTTAATTCCGAACTTAAACCGAAATCTTCCCTTTAAAAGCTGCTAAATATTGGATAACTGCGCTCTTATACATCTGCCCCTGTTTTTTGCTAAGACGTTGCTTCAGTATTCTCTTCCTGTCGCAACAATATAAAAAAATGTAAATGTTTCTGAATAGGCACGATTAGAGTGCCAAGCGAACTGTGGCCGCAAATGTCAGTTGAAATAAAGATGAATATTTAATATGAGAAGTTAGCAGAGGCTAAGCAAGCACGTTGTTAGCAGGAAGCCAAAGTGGCGAAAGAGAGCGACCACGCAGTTAGTAGCTATTTGTATTCGAAATTTTGCTTTAATCTGATTGGTCGAGGAATTATGCGCAATACGGTGGTTACAGAATTAATTTCAGGTATGACGCTTTTTCAAATTTAAACGAGGAATTAAAAGCTAATTTAAAGTTTAATCTAAAATTATGTAGTTTTTATATATTCGCTCGTCTAAGAAGAAAAAGGCTTACCGATAGAGGAAAAAGCAGTAGTGGTAGCATAGAAGAAATATTTTACATAATATTCACAATTTGATTGATTAAACGGACGATTTGCTTCAAGATTAATTTAGAAACCTCAAGACACAAAAACAAACTAAAAGCAATTTTAAAAATATAGTCAAATATTACATAATATATGATTCGGAGTCCATTTCGCAGATAAATTTGTAAAGTTCTTGCGGTAGCTTGAAGATCGTATAAGAAAGTTTAGTCTTCTAAAAGTCTTTCATAAAGAGTATGTAATAAATATAAAATCGGGGTATTCCTTTTAGACATCCATGAACTTCCATTAAAGTTAACATTTATTTATGTATTATAAAACATAGGTATTCTTATTGTAGAGCAATGTAAAAGTTTACATTGTTTTACATTACATTCTTATTACATTGCATTCTTATTGAAGAGCAATTAAGAATAAGTGGTGTTTATGCCTCGCCCGTGGCCAAAAGGGATACGAAATTTGCAGTTACTTTATAAAAGACCTCCATTCTTTGGATAGAGGTAACTGGCCTACGATTCTATTATAAAAAAAATTAAAAAACACACAGTATATGAAAAAATAAAAATACTTCAATTAAAAAAATGTATTTTTTCATAAAGTAAGAACCTTCAACTTTTATTTCGAAAACCTTAAAGAAGGTCATAGAATTTAAAATTTTTGGTCTAAAGGGATTTAGTCCCGAAGGACTATTACTTTCGTTTTGCGATTTTGCGTCGATTCACTCTGAATGCCCGTTTCACTTTTCAAATTGTTGCCACTAAATGTTATCGCTCTGCATTAAATTTTAAAAAATGAAAAATCTGCATAAATGTATGCATGTTTCTCGCATTGTGATAAAACCTAGAGCCATCGAATTTTGAATAACATAATCCTACTGCGAATATGGGCATCTGGAAGCCCTAATTTTGAATTTGAAATTTGCTTTATTATCGATTTTATGTTTTGTAACATTTCAACGAATTTCTGATTAACAAACTAAATGATTTCAAAGCGAGCAATGGCAACACTGTACGAAAAAAAAAACATTTTTATCTCCAGCGCACGAGACTTACGGAAATTCTAAAGATATGTTCATTTTAAAATGATTTTGCGATATTGATTTTGAAGTGAATTTTATGGTTTGAGTACGTAGTACATGATATTTAATAAAAAAAGGTAGCACACGAAACGTTAAAAAAACGCGCCTTTGGACGTAATTTAAAATCTGAAATCTTTCAGATTTTAATTTTTTTTAAACAATAATTTCATTCTTAAAATATTTCCAAAATTCAAAAAATATGAATTCAAATACATTTAAATAATAATACAAAAATTTGTTAATCATATTAAGAACCTTCTCTAGTTAAAATCTCGAAATTTTCTTAATTTTTATCAAATTCAGACTTTCTTAACTCAAATATACAAAACTAAATAACTATATAAATTATACCATATACGTAGCGTATTCGGAAACTAAGTACCGTTTCATTCTAGCGTCGTCGCAGCACTGTGGTAGGCGTCCCGCGCATGCGCACTAGTCTTTCTTGTTCACTGACTTTCAATTGTCGCCATTTTGGTTGCTCTATGTTGTGTTTTCAGTTTGCTGTGCACATTCAAAATGTTTAAGACAATTAGTTCTCCCGCTGACTGTGAGATTCGTGCCTTGATTAAATTTTTTAACGCAAGGAATGTTAAACCGGCCGAAATTTATGTCTGACCGCTTGAATTATCGCAAACTGTGTTCCCGGTGGGTTCCAAAAATGCTTACTGACGTTCACAAAACAAAGCGACTTGGTAGCGCCCTGACATTTCTCACGCGGTACAGTGATGAGGGAGAAAACATTTTAAACCAAATTGTGACAGGTGATGAAACTAGGGTGTGTCATTTCATACCAGAATCGAAAGAACAATCGATGGAGTGGAGACACACTCATTCTCCGAAAAAACAAAAGTTGAAAGTGACAATGTCATCACAAAAAATCATGTGCACTGTCTTCTGGGATAGGAAAGGCGTTTTGCTTACTGAATTTCTTCCCAGAGGTGAAACCATTAATGCGGCACGATATTGTGAGACTTTAACAAAACTAAGGCGTGCTATTCAAAACAAACGAAGAGGAATGCTCAGTAAAGGAATTGTGTTGCTCCATGACAATGCTTGGCCCATACTGCTAGTGTCACTCAATCGTTAATTCGACAGTTTCATTGGAAGCAGTTCGATTACCCGCCGTCCGACTATCACTTGTTCCTGCACATGAAGCGCGAGCTTGGTGGCAAGCGCTTTGGACCGGGCGATGACACGAAAAATGCTGTGGAGTCGTGGTTATCGAAACTGGTGGGAAGTTTCTTTGACGATGGTATACAAAAACTGGTCACCCGCTATGACAAGTGTTTGATCATTGGCGGAAACTATGTTGAAAAATAGTTTAAGACATGTATTTTCATGTAAAAATAAAATTGGATTCGAAAAAATTGTTTTACTATTTTTTTTTTCAAAACGGTACTTAGTTTCCGAATACGCCTCGTATTATAGATAAATCATAAAACTTTTAAATTATTGCCTTTCATCTTAAAATGATTTAAACAAAATACTATTACTATCAATAAATCATCAAACAATACAATCCTAACTAATATTATAAATGCGAATGCGAGTTTATTTGTTTGTTACTCTTTCACGCCTTTAATTACTTAACCGATCATCAAGCAATTTTCAAGAAATAGTTTTGATATATTTCCTGTCGACTAAAAAAATGTAGGAAAAGCAAATTTCAGAGAAGTATTGATGTAGGAGCATTGACGTAGAAAAGCAGAAATACTGTTAGTGAAGCATGTAGATTTATGCTGAAGAGGAAGAATTATGATTGTGTAGTATGCTGAAATGTTGAATCCGCAGTGATTAGGAAACATCGCAGCCTAGTAATATTAAATTCCATTTTTGTTTAAATTGACATATGTGGCCACAATTCACTACGCACCCAATCATACCTATTTCCGGAATATTTACATTTTTGAAACTTGCCATAGGAAGCGAGCACAGGGAAATAACGTTCAAGCAGCATAGAGAGAGAAGTTAAAAGTGCACAGTTATGCAACATGGAAGGTTTTGGTTTAGGTTAAAAAAGTTTTAGTTCCCAAGAGTTCAAGTTTCGAAAAAGCTACGGCATCAGCGATACGCAAGCAATGCGATATTGAAATTAAGTAGTCACGGAACGTTATTAACTTTTTTAGAATAAAAGAACAAAATTAAAAACGAGCAACTAAAGAAACTATTAGTAAATTAAATTATAAAGCTGATTTAGGTATTTTTTATCTTACATATAATTTAAAATAAGCCAGATTAAAAAAAAATCAACTTTGGAATCAAAAGTGTCATAATATAATTTTTAAATATGTAAAATAAAAATACGTAAATCAGCTTTTTAATTTAATTTACTAATAGTCTCTTTTTCTAATTTCTCATTAGCACTTTGTGGTGCTTCTCATTAGTGTCTTGTGTTATGTTCATTTTTCTTTAAATTTTATTAATTTTTTGAATTGCGGTAGTGTTAGTTTCGAAAGTTTTGCCTTTAACTTTTTAAAAAAATTTTAATTCTTTGTAACATTTAATGGATTATTTGAAATTTGTTAATTATGAATTCCAAATTTTGGTCTTTGTGAAAAAGTAGTTCTAAATTTCTTACTTTATGTCTTTATATATTATATAATACACTCACGTTTGTGAAAATTGCAACACCATGAAGGACTTACGCGAGTGAGCTGAAATTTTCAGGAAATGCAAAGTAGCGCATGATATGCAAATGATTAGAATTGCAAATACGTAGCGCATGCGTATGCTCAGCAGCGCCCTCTGAACGGCTGATGGATCCGAATAAATAGACGGCTGTAGCGAGGCGTGTATGGTTATCGGTGGTTATCTGCTAGTGGTAAACGTTAACTCAATCTGTACTTATGCCTCGTCGACGAAAGAGAGCGAGATTTGAACAACTTACAGAGTTTGAACGAGGGAGAATCATCGGCCTTCGTGAAGCTGGATTGTCGTATCGTGCAGTAGCCTCTCGTGTGCAGCGTAACAGCAGCACAGTGATGCGCGTTTGGAAGCAGTGGACGGACGAGTGTCGGACAACTCGGAAATCCGGGAGTGGACCCCGAAATGTGACGTCAGCTCGCGATGATAGACACCTGGTCCGCATGGCGCGGACGGACCGTACAGCTTCCTCTAGACAATTGGCAGCACTGTGGTCAATAGCTACAGGTGTTTCATTGTGTGCTTCATCAATTCGTAGACGTCTGCTGCAGTGTGGACTGCGCGCACGGACTCCTTTATACAGGATCCCCCTAACGCACGACCATCGCCGCCTGCGGCTACAATGGGCCAATCAGCATAGAGACTGGCGTGCTGATTGGCAGCATGTCGTGTTTTCTGACGAATCCCGCTTTAATTTGTGGTACCATGATGGCCGCATTCGTGTCAGACGCTATGCCGGTGAACGCCACCTTCCGGAGTGCATTATCGAACGCCACAGTGGACGAACACCCGGAGTTATGGTCTGGGGCGCCATAGCATATCATAGACGATCTCAATTGCTACGAATTGTGGGCAATCTGAACAGCAACCGGTATATCCGTGAAGTTCTACAGCCCGAAGCTGTTCCCTTCCTTCAAAGCTTGCCAGGCGCTGTATTTCAACAGGACAATGCCCGCCCTCATACTGCTCGGATTGTTAAATCCTTCTTTGCAGCGCAGCAGGTACAGCTTCTTCCTTGGCCTGCGTGTTCCCCGGATATGTCGCCAATTGAACATGTGTGGGATGTCATTGGTCGGCGTCTTGCTCGTGATCCTCGTCCTGTTGCGTCTGCAGACGAACTTTGGGTACGCGTACAAACGATATGGAATGCTCTTCCTCAGTCAGACATTCAAACTTTGTTTGACTCCATGCCACGTCGTGTAGCAGCACTTATTGCGGCGCGTGGTGGCCACACAAAATACTGATTCTGATCTCTTGTTCTTGTTTGTTTGCTTTGAACATTTAATCATTTATTTGTACCACTACCACTCAACTGTGTATTAAATTGCATTCAATTATGACGATTCCTTCTTGGTGTTGCAATTTTCACAAACGTGAGTGTATTTTTACTCATACGTATCATGTATTGTCATATTTTTCTTTCCCTCAGTGACATTTTATGTTCAAGTATTGTTTAGTAAGATTTGTTAAGTTATTATAGTACCTCGGGATTCCTTAAATTTTTTCTCGAAGTATGCTAACGGTACTTGCTTCTTGTGTGTCTGTCATTTCTTTATGGAAAAGATTTAAGATTAACACTATACATTCTTAAATAAAAAAAAATGTGAAATTGAGCGCAAAATGTTCTTTTTGAAATAGAGGATATTAATTTATTGGAAATCAAAACGTAGATGCATTGCCATTGCATTATAAATTTGTTCCATTAAAAAAAAAATCATTGGCGATGAAGATCCTAGGTAATTGTGCCATTGGCGAACATAGAAGTCTGGTCTCCACTGCCTAAAATCGTTTGATACAAGGTTCTCAACGTCGTCATTCAGCAAGAGACTTTTCCACTACATATTCAGGGGCACTTTACACAAAAGAAAACTGCTTATTAGACATTTGGATCAGAGGCAAAAAATGACCCATTTTATACAACCCAGGCTTTGATTATAATTCTGACAGCATAGCAACAATAACTATGCTCATTGTGCATGACATCTTTGCTAAGGCTAGCAGGAAAATTTCGCTTTAACTGCATTTCACAATAAAGAAAACACAAAGTTGATGGTAGTAGGTTACCTATTTTGAATAGATTTAAGACTCAACGACATAGTCAGTTCCAGTACCTTAAACATTACCGTCGCCATCTCATTGCTAGATCACGTTGTAAGATCTGTCTCTTCTATTCCACATAAACTATTCTAGATCCTACAATGAACCTGGCGAATTCTCGCATACAGGCGTGAATAAATACCAGTACACGGGAAGAGTGAAAAGTAACCCTTTATTAAATCAAAGTTTAACAGAAAGGCACCATCATCGTGCGTTACAAAACAACCTCAACTTGCGGTGGGAACTTAACTGTAGAATATATTTCAAGTCGAAGCTAAAATAGAATAGTGCTGCATTAGCACGTTAATTTACACCTAACAGGTTGACTTTCAAAACCTAAAAGGCGTGACGATAATCCAAAATGGCCAAAAGGCTTACTGGCATAACAGCAAGGTAGCAACGAAACGTGCGCTGGCTAGCAAAAACACGCTCTGAATAAACTCAGAGTTTTACCCGTTTAACGACTCGCTTCACTTAACTTTAAATTTACATCCTGGCGAGAAAATACAAGGGGAAGTTGAGAGGTTCAGGAAAGGTATCAAACTTAAAATAAATGTTTTATGTAAAAAAGGGAAACCCTACAACGTTTGATGCATTGATTCACACTGTTGTATTTACTACCGTAGGGCTATCGAACAGAAAGCTTTTCATCAATTCATAAACACAGATTTTAGAGAAACTACCGCATAGATAAGATTTGTAGCCATACGTGTTGCAATAAATTATAAAAAGATATACTAACATTAAAGTTCTTTCCTGGGTTATCTTCTATCAGCTGTCTTGCAATATCTTTGCAGTCACTTTTGCTGTCCCCGACGTCTTTTACAAGCTTATCGTCGCTTTCCCAGTATCGGTTTGCTGAATGAGCGTACATAGCTGCAGGTGTTGCATGTGTCACTCTAGTTGTTGTCACTAAACCTGTTGATTTTCCTGCAAAGATACAGAAGAGAAAAGCATGTTTTACAAAATACTGACAGTTATTTCTATATATGAGTATAATTAATGAATAAGAAATTCATACATAATTACGAAATTATTAAATATCTCTTACTGTTCAGATGAGTTTTACCGAATTACCGTAATGACTATTTGAGAAACCATTATACATTCTTAACTTGTCACAGAACATCATGTGATTAATGACTATAGCATAAAACGAATAGTGTACGGTTGGCATTTTTCTAAATGCAAGAAGGTTTAAAGTATCACAAGCTTCAAAATTCTTTTCATGATGATATTCATACGTTATGTGAGGAGAATCACATGGGAATTCGTAGTTTAGGGTTGGTAGCGGCTAAGAGAATATAACAATTTTAAAACAACATTTTATTTAGGATCTTGATCGAAGTATAGTACACACGCAAGGTACACAGCATTCTGTAGTACACTAACTAGGTATGATAAAATAAACCTGTAACATCAGAATTTGCAAGCGCCCGATTGGAATGTTTTAGTGTATAATATATTTAAATTAACAGTCCAGCAATAAGAAGTACTAAATAATTCAAAGTATATTATATAAGTGTATGAATTCCTTGCAATGAATCAGATAAATTTTAGGAATATTAGGGTTTTTTATTAAAGAGAAATAATTTTGAAAAATCAGCGTCAAATTTTCAAGTGTTCAAGCTTTCAGTTATCTTTTTAGCTAAATATGCTGTTTATTATATGGTAGGAAATGCAGTAGGGATACATCTTAATTCCTTATCACATAAAAATATGAGATATGAAGAATGAATTCTTAAGTTCTGAGCAGTTTAGTTATTGTTGAGTAGATAAGTAAGTCAGAAAATAATCACCTTGATTTTAAGAAAGAACTATAATCCTCCCGAATTTTTGCCACACCCTTTAAAAATATCTATAAATAATGCATATCTTAATTGCATTCTTTTTTGCACAAGACGCAAAATTGAAATATCATTCTGGAAGGAAATGGAACTGAGGGAAGATAGAAAGATAAGTAACTGAATAAAAGCTTGTTAGTTTAAAAACTAGATGCTTCTTTACAATGCATCAACTTCATGCGATTTAGAATAGAGTTAAGTAATAATTTTTATAAATATTTGAACCATTACTAATTAATGAAAAATATATCTAACATCATATATCACACACGCTCCCGCAGAATAATAATCAGAATATTATATAGTATATTATAAAAATTTACATTCTTTATCTTGAAGGTAATGCCGCAGAACTACATATAGTCAGACTGATTGATACAATTGTCTGTTATCTAGATACTGAGTGGACTGTGTCTTCAGAAATTACAGATCTTATTTAATGCATGTGCTGTATATTGTACGTGAAGATTACTTTTATTTACATTATTTTATGCACTTCTTTTGCTTGTTTTCACTTAAGAAATCGTTAGAATGACTATTTTTTAGTTTTCTTTTAATTTCCTTTTCTTGCTTTTCAGTGGTATAAACTGTTTACTATAAGCATTTCCATAAAATGTATTTACGATAAACTATTTGTCATAAATATTCAGACTTGTATTCTATAAATAAATACGATCGTATTAAGCAAATACCGAAATGGTATTAATATACTAAATAAAGTACTTGAAGATTAACTAAAGACTATAAAACAAAATATAGGGAAATGGAGGTACGAGGTCTGAATGATAAAGAATAGTATTTGATACCACATGTTTATGCAATGATGTACATTGTCCAAGAGAGAAAAACTTAGAAACAAAATAAAATTATGCCAAGTTTCCCACTACTAGGAATTAAAGGCTGCAGGAAGACTCTGGTGTTAGATATAAAACTTAAGCTACTAAAATCGAGCTATTTTGGGAAGGGGTATTTAGGAATCGTAACATGAAGATGATTGCAGAAGAGCATGATTATACATATACAATGGCATCTTGAGTTAACCTTTGCTTTGTCGAATTTATCTCCAAACATTTTTACTTCCTTCTACGAAGTAAAAAGGAAGTATTGCAATCGCGAAAAATTTCGGGTATCATATTTCAAAGAAAATATCCATTTTGTTTGCTATCGAATGCAATTTAATGATGTTTTTGCGTGGTATCTGAACGTAAGGACAGCATAAAGGACTCTTCTTCCCCCCAAAAAATATAAAACTGATTTAAAATTTATTCCGAAGAAATTTTTTCGTGGCGTCTGTGCGTACGTATGTATGCATGTATCTCGCATAATTCAAAAACGACTAGTCTCAGAACGCTGAAATTTTGTATATAGGACTGCTATAACATGTAGATGTGCACCTCCTATTTTGGTTACAATTGACCGCAGCAAAAGTAGGCAAATATATGTATTATATATCTATTCTATTACTCGACACAGTGAGCTCAGTTTCTTTATGCTTATATGTTTGTAAATTGTGCATTTTTGCTTTAAAAGTGATTCAATTATGTTGTTCTTATTTTCCGATTACGGTTTTTATGTCTTTAGTAAATCTGCATGTAATGTTTGTAGGATTATCAACAATTTAAAAGTCCTTTAAGCGAGGCTAAACCTAATTATTATTACTATAGCAGACATATTTGTTCACATATAAAACTTAATAGAATAGTGAATTGTGGCCAAGAGAAACTAAGCTTAGCAACAACAAGGATAATGCCTTCTTTATTATTGCGAATTAAACCATCCTTAATAAATTCTAGAATTTGATCGACAAATAAGTGTTTAAGATTTACTTCCTAATTTTCAGTATAGATATTTTGAGTTTCTATGTATTTTTGCCGTGTCGCGAAGGGAGTACTGAATTAATTGAATGAGAAATAGTGAATCGTCTGTGAAAAACTGTTTCTTTCTTTTTTTTGATTTCTTTTAAACATCGCTTTAAATTTATCACTTTATTTGAATAGAACACGTGGAAACGATTAGATGATTCTTCAGATGATATACATAATTTTCGTGCATTTGGAGTTATAAAATGAATGAGATGTAACTCTGTTAAGTGAGCCTAGCGCCAGAGTGTCGCTATGGTAAACAAATATAGTGAGTTTTAAAGAGTGCATTTATTCAATTGTGGCTTATGCGCTATCGACGAAGTAGATTTCATTCAATCCAGAAAGTTTAAATGACATGCAAAATGCGTATGATTTAATATTCCGTACACTGAAGTCACGTGGAGTACACGTTAGAATTTTTATATTGGGATAAATTTATATATTTAAGATATTTAGGCTAAAGATAATTGAATTAAAATTCCTTTTGAGGAATTTCTTAGTACTAAATAATCAATTAAGTATAAAATTAATTTTAATCGTGTTCTGTTAAGTATAAATTTCAAATTCCCATCGTACTTTCTATCAGAAATTTATAATTGTAAACTTTCATTGTAATAAATTAGAGTTTATGATAAACAACACATGTATATAAATTTTAGCGAATGTTTGCAGACATAGCATATTATGCTTCAGCTAAGCCCATTTATACAATTTTTTTAGAAAGCAAGAATTTTTTTGAAGGCATGTAAGTAATATTAAGTATCTGCTATTCCAGTTTAGCAGAGAGATTATACTTTTTAAAACCGTATCTCTTTTAATTACATTTTCCCTTTCATTTAAGTCCCTTTTTACGTACATTTATGTAGAATAAATAAACTGTCACTGTAATTCCGTTCTTGTTTATACGTATAAAATGTTCACAAATGGGTACAATACCGAATAAATACATCTCTGGGATTGTATGTTTATTCATTAAGGTGGGAAGGTTTGCGATTTCTGTTATATCTGGCAATGTAACATCTTTGCTTTTGCAAGAAAAGAATGAACAAGAAATGGAAATTTCTTCCTTTTACAGTTCCCTAATTAAATAATCAAATTAGTTCGCGAAAACATAGTTGTTCGGTAATTTAAAATACGCTCATTCCTTTGTAGCATTTAGAAACGAGTAGTACAGGTGATTCGAAATAATTGCCTACATGGGATAAAAAGAAGATAGCTGCAGAAATGTTTGACGTGTTCTGTATTCTTCTGCTCATCTGTTTCCTTTCCTGGAAATACAACTAAAGTTAGGAGTTGTTTGAGAACGAAGGTAGTCGTTAATTAAATGAGTACTTTAATATTACACCCCTTCTAGATTCTTTTCATCGCCATTAGTATAGAGCTCAAGTTCTTTCAACGGAACTTTCCACCTTGTTGTTTGAATGAATTATTATGAGAAGGATTGACTTACTGGAAATGTATTAACAAAGTACAGCAGTTGCAAATGATGAACGACTAGTGGAACTGCTTTGCAACATTTATCAGTCTCGATCATTCAAAGTGAAATAAAATTTAGGTAACCTCCGAATTGAAACATTCGATTCAGGATAAAGGTTTCATTTTCAACTGCACTATCTAAAACGCACATTCGTTTCAAATGATAATTTTGTTGAGCAAACTCAGTTCATACTATTTATAAGGACATACAGAACGTTTAAAACACGCTATTTAAAAAAAAAGGGAAGAAGATGCCTTCGTGTAAAACTCTTTTAACGGTACAAAGTATCATTTAAGTTTCTAACCAGTTATTTTATGTTAGTGTGTTATTCTCTCAGAATAATTTTCATTTCCCTGCCAGACTGAAGATTTCTAGCTTCCGCAACATTCAAATTAGGTAGAAAATACAAACATACAAACAATTTAAAGGAAAGTTTCGGGAGATAAAATCAGAGCGTGATCTGTTTATTTGAATGCCACGTTCCTAAATTCGATTCTCCAGCGTTTAGCAATCTGCGATGTTTAGTTACTCTTGCCATTAGGTTTGTTTACGCCGACTTTGGTCAGAGCCAGCTTGCGCGTTAGATATACTGAGAAGCCGTTAGACTGTACCTAATCTCTTTACCTAAAGTTTATCCATTATCTTTGTCAAAGCAATTGGTTTCTGTAAGCCCGAGTTGACGCCGACTGTTAAACTTTATTTATCCTTCACACCCTTTCCCTGTTTCTGCGGTAGTTACAAGACATATTGAAAATTCACTAATTATCTTAGAGTTTTGGACTAATTTTATGCTACCTAAGAATGCCAGACCTTATAATGGAAAACGCCTTATATTTAAGTTACATTTAAGGAACATACTAAAATTTTTATGCATCCAGCTCCTTAACCGGGATTTGAACTCGGATCAAACAACTAGTATTCAATGATTTTACCACTTGAATCCCGGAGAAAGCATGGATGTTTGTAAATGTATAGTGTCCGGGCGGCGCGGCGGAACTTTAAATGTGCGGCGACCCGAAAGTCCTCTCATGTGGTTTGCTGGAAGGGGAGAGGGATGTTAGACCCACGGACCTATCTCCCTGGAGTGCTGCCTATCAAAATTATGGGAGGAACTGAGATAAATCACACTGTCACCTGTAAGGGGTTCAAAGCTGTTGCCAACGATAGGCGTAATCTTGCGCTCTTTGCCACGAGGAATTTCGTGGGCTTGGGCTGATCTTACTGTCAGCCAAATGAGCATAAATAACAACAACAGCCCCAGTTGGCAGCTATTAAGCTCATGTCGAAGGCATTCTGGCTAAATAATGTTTTAAATCTTAGATTTGGTAATTTTACACTATTGTTTCCCTTTCCTCAATTTAATGTCTCAGAGTTCGGATTTTGACTGGGATTCGAATCCAGTAGCACTTATTTAATATTGCGGTTGATCCTACCGTCTGTGATTCTGACATCATGACACAGCTTATTTCATTTCGCTATATTACAGCTGATTAATGTTCATACACTACGCAAATTAATTTGGTGAGCTCTCGTCATGTTTCATTAAAGGAACTAATTATTAAATTATAATAAACAATTCTTTTAATTTCTGAAAATTTTAAAATTGTTTCTCTGCAGTAATTATTCTATCTATCCTAAAGCTAAAACGTTCATGTGCGTTGGAAATATCATCAATGAACATTTTTCTGCAGTTTTCTTTTGCGTAATTTAGTATTGCTATTGCTACGAAAGTAAAATATTTATGAAAGAGAAACTTCAGAAAAATCCTTAACGAAAGCTTATTTCTTAACCATTATATTATTTTCCATAATTAGATGACCAACTGTTATACTTAACCCAAATATTTTACTGTTGGTAATGGCTGCAGAGCATAGCTAGATTAGTTGTTTCTATAGCACTGTAAGATGACAAAAATTCAGTGTTTGTGGATCTACATCTTATTCTTAGTAATGTGTATTACATGCTGTGTGGTTTTAAAAAATGCTTTTGAGTACGTTACATTTATCATGCCTAATAAATTACATTCTCCGGAACTTCAATCACATTTAGAATGCTCCGTTAAATGGCTGTACATACTGCTGTAGAGAGTAGAAATCCCATAAGAAGAATGCATGAAACTTTAAGAAACATTCTCTGAGCTCTATGTCTACAATTTGGTCAAAATTGAGAAAAAAACCTTATATCAGGTTTCATTTGCTCTTTGAATCACACTTCACGCACGACAGTACAAGGTTTATGCCAGCAGAATTCGTTCAGCTGGTAAACATAAGAACTCCACTTCCACTATATGAAAAATTATCTGGTAAGGAAGAGGAATCAAATAGTGCAACGGAATATGCATTTGCGCAAAACCTTATCTGATGTATCCCAGACAAACGAGGTCTTAAAAATTGAAGTAAGTGAGATGATAAAACTCAAAATAATAAAATCAGGTGAATCGGATCTCCACTCATGCTGGTTGAAGTTCTTAGAAAACAGGAAGACAGTGCGTTGATTAGTGTTGCTTGAATAAGGCAACTAGTGTCATCTGCCAGATATATAACTGTTCTAGTTCTTACTGGGGGTTGCTAGCAGATACTACTAACTAAAAAAAGCCCAGCGTTATGCTGCTTTTGAGACAAGTTTGGGTAACCTGAAACCCTTAATGCTACCATTCGGACTAAAAAATGCGCCATATGATTTTAGCCGTTTGATGGCAGGACTGTTAAGAAACTGAGTAATTTGCTGTATATCGTATATTGACGATGTCTCAGTATCCTCGCAATCCTGGAAAGAACATTTGCAACATCTGGAATTTTTCTTGCAGATGATAAAAGTTGCAAAACTGCATGTTAAGCCTTCGAAATATCCGTTTGCTCGAACGACAATGAAATACCGAGGTTATGTAGTATAATAAGATCAAAGAAGACCGGGAGAAGTAAAATTCCAAGCCATAAAGGACTTCTACAGCGGAGGTGAGATATGCAAATGATTAGAGTTTCAGCGCAGACGCACATCACGCGCGCCAGTGGCGCCACTTCAAAGCGCTATTTAAGGCTTGGAGTTTTCGACGATTTCAAGTTCGGCAACTGTGTTTTTCTTGTGGTTTTTTTTCAAAAAAACGATCCATTATGCCTCGTAGTAAACAGGATCATCGTTTGATCCAGTATCTGAATCGACAGAGGAAGGATATTGGCCTGCCGAGAGTGTGGATTATCTTTCAGGGAAGTCGGTAATCGTGTTGGACGAAACCAAACCTGTAATGCGGATATGTGACCGTTGAATGCAGTAGAGTACGACGGACCGACGTGTTCTACCGCATCCACCTTAGTGCACCACTTTACGTGATGACAGGAACATTGTGCGTATGGCAGTGACGGATCGCTCAGTCACATCACGAACCATAGCACAGCACAATCAGTCTGTAACGCATCATCCAGTGTCTGCGCGTACCATTCGACGCCGTTTACAGCAGAGTGGTCTGTCCGCAAGACGTCCATTGCTTCGTCTACCTTTGACGCAGAACCACAGACGTCTCCGCCGCCAATGGTGCGATGAAAGAAGGATGTGGACGGCAGAATGGAATGAAATTGTTTATACTGACGAGTCACACTTCTGTCTGTAACACCTCAATGGTCGGATTCGAGTCTGGAGACACAATGGAGAGAGGATGCTGAACAGCTGCGTTATGCACCGCTACACTGGTCCTGCACCGGGAATTATGATATGGGGCGGTATTGGATATCACTCTCGCACTCCTCTAGTACTTTAAACAGCCAACGCTACATCTCCGAGGTGTTAGAGCCAGTTGTCCTTCTTTACCTTCAGGGCTTGCCCACAGCCATATTCCAACAGGATAATGCACTACCACACGTTGCGCGCATTGTCCAAGGGTTCTTCGTCAATCGCCAGATTGAACTGCTTCTCTGATCGGTTCGCTCTCCGGATCTTTCGCCGATAGAAAACATGTGGTCCATGGTTGCTGAATCCTATTACATCCGAAGCTGCCACACCAGATCAACGTTTTAACGGGTGGAAGCTGCTTGGTCTGCTGTACCCCAAGAACACATCCAAAGTTTCTTTGAATCAATGCCGAGGCGTGTGGCAGCGGTGATCTCCAACAATGGCCGCTACTTTGGTTACTGGTTCTGGAAGGAATCGCACTTCACAGAAGTCTATAAATTTATGCATTTGATACTTCGTCAACATGTTATCTACTAAATAAATTTTGTTGTAATATTTCTTGTCTTTCTTGGTGTTGCAATTTGGATGGGCAGCAGTGTACATCTAACACGAAAACACAGGTCAGATCAGTTTTAGGTCTAGAGAGATATAATCGAATGTATATTTCCGACTTTTTTGTGATTTCTGCAACACTGACAGATCTGTTAAAGATATAGCAAATGAACCATAAATGAGACTGATGAATTCCAAAAAGCTTTTGATGAACACCAAGAAACGGTTAACTGAAAATCCAGTCTTGCGCATTCCGAACATTTCTCAAGAGTTTATTATTCAGATATTGAATTGGCGTTGTATTGTCACAGATAAATGCCAATGGCGAAGAGCATCCATTAGCATTCTTTATCAAAATATTTTCACTTCTTGAACAGATGTAACGATCAAAAAGGAATGGGCTACCATTGCTTTTGTAGTACAAAAGTTAAAATTATACCAAAATGGACCTCATACATTCATCTTTCAGACTGATCATAATCCATCAGTGTGGTTGGATTAAAACACTGGGACTAATCCAAGCTTATTACAATGAACTCATGAAATTGCTCATAGAAGGGAGAGACACCATCAAAACGTCGACAGTGCAATTCGTTCTACCCCAGACATCTCGAGCTAAAAATATGTGTACTAAGAATTTTATGTTTATTTTAAATGCTTACTTGAAAGGAATTTTTATTCATTTGTCCTAGTATCTAATTGTATTTGTTATAGGAATACGTGAACATTTTTGTGTTGTGAACAATTTTAATATATTTGAACTTTAAATTTTATCTTAAAAGTCCACAGAACTGAACAAAATTGTTTTTGAAACGCTTGCAAGGAAAGGGGTTTAAGGCTGTAACATCTTTCCGTTGCTATCATACCAAATGAATACCCAGCAAGGAAATGCGAAAATCCTCATACTTAAAAGATATTGGCGTTGGAAATGCTTTAGATTTTGTAAGTTTGAAAAATGAAAAGCTTGATATTCGACCAGAATGGTGAACTTTCCTTAAGCACTTGACTATATTGTCTGTTGATGAGGGTAAACTTAATGATGAATCTATGAATGCGTTTGCTTTATTAGGGTTTATACTACATTTATTAGTATAATTCTTATTCTTTATCGTCTGCTTTTTCAAAACAAAAATACTGTACAAAAAATAATTTTGTTTCGTGGAAAGTTATGTTTGAATAAAAATATATTTCTCTGCAAGTAATTAATCAATATAATTATAATTGCTTCTCACCTTTACACACTATTTTTTTGTTAGCATAAAACTACTGTTCTTGAAATGAAAAATGAAAACTACGATTTTATTTAGAATACACTTTGTACAATCTCTCTATTTTTTAATACGATTGTAACTGTTTTCAAATATGAAAGCGTAAAGTAGTATTATATAATATATAAAGACATAAAGTAAGAAATTTAGAACTACTTTTTCACAAAGACCAAAATTTGGAATTCATAATTAACAAATTTCAAATAATCCATTAAATGTTACAAAGAATTAAAATTTTTTTAAAAAGTTAAAGGCAAAACTTTCGAAACTAACACTACCGCAATTCAAAAAATTAATAAAATTTAAAGAAAAATGAACATAACACAAGACACTAATGAGAAGCACCACAAAGTGCTAATGAGAAATTAGAAAAAGAGACTATTAGTAAATTAAATTAAAAAGCTGATTTACGTATTTTTATTTTACATATTTAAAAATTATATTATGACACTTTTGATTCCAAAGTTGATTTTTTTTTAATCTGGCTTATTTTAAATTATATGTAAGATAAAAAATACCTAAATCAGCTTTATAATTTAATTTACTAATAGTTTCTTTAGTTGCTCGTTTTTAATTTTGTTCTTTTATTCTAAAAAAGTTAATAACGTTCCGTGACTACTTAATTTCAATATCGCATTGCTTGCGTATCGCTGATGCCGTAGCTTTTTCGAAACTTGAACTCTTGGGAACTAAAACTTTTTTAACCTAAACCAAAACCTTCCATGTTGCATAACTGTGCACTTTTAACTTCTCTCTCTATGCTGCTTGAACGTTATTTCCCTGTGCTCGCTTCCTATGGCAAGTTTCAAAAATGTAAATATTCCGGAAATAGGTATGATTGGGTGCGTAGTGAATTGTGGCCACATATGTCAATTTAAACAAAAATGGAATTTAATATTACTAGGCTGCGATGTTTCCTAATCACTGCGGATTCAACATTTCAGCATACTACACAATCATAATTCTTCCTCTTCAGCATAAATCTACATGCTTCACTAACAGTATTTCTGCTTTTCTACGTCAATGCTCCTACATCAATACTTCTCTGAAATTTGCTTTTCCTACATTTTTTTAGTCGACAGGAAATATATCAAAACTATTTCTTGAAAATTGCTTGATGATCGGTTAAGTAATTAAAGGCGTGAAAGAGTAACAAACAAATAAACTCGCATTCGCATTTATAATATTAGTTAGGATTGTATTGTTTGATGATTTATTGATAGTAATAGTATTTTGTTTAAATCATTTTAAGATGAAAGGCAATAATTTAAAAGTTTTATGATTTATCTATAATACGAGGCGTATTCGGAAACTAAGTACCGTTTTGAAAAAAAAAATAGTAAAACAATTTTTTCGAATCCAATTTTATTTTTACATGAAAATACATGTCTTAAACTATTTTTCAACATAGTTTCCGCCAATGATCAAACACTTGTCATAGCGGGTGACCAGTTTTTGTATACCATCGTCAAAGAAACTTCCCACCAGTTTCGATAACCACGACTCCACAGCATTTTTCGTGTCATCGCCCGGTCCAAAGCGCTTGCCACCAAGCTCGCGCTTCATGTGCAGGAACAAGTGATAGTCGGACGGCGGGTAATCGAACTGCTTCCAATGAAACTGTCGAATTAACGATTGAGTGACACTAGCAGTATGGGCCAAGCATTGTCATGGAGCAACACAATTCCTTTACTGAGCATTCCTCTTCGTTTGTTTTGAAACCTGATACCTACGATTTGTACTTCTCAAACTAATTTATTTTGATCAGAAATCAGTTATTCCATAACACATGCCTTCACCTTTTGTCTTTTCGTAAAGTTTACTTTATAAGCCTTCTTAGCATGACTTCGTGGTGTAATGGTCAGCACACTCGGCGTGCAGTCAAGAGGTCCGATTTCCAGCGAGGGAATTATTGATTTTTCATGTCTCTGACTTCCAAATAACATAATGTCTCTACAACTTTACAAAGAGCACTATCAAACTGTCAAGAAGATTCTTATTTAATTTTTTCCTTCACCTAAATGAAGAATTGCTTGAATTTCCATAAACTCTATCTCTAATTCTCCTCGAATTAATAAAATTCAATGTTCATTTCTTAACGACTGAGTTTCAGCTTTTTATTTTTCAAGAATTTGTCGCATTCCTTTCTAGCGGGGTGTAACTTGTAATGACGAAAATAAAACTGTGCTAAAATGTCTTATCAAAGAGCATAAATAATATATCAACACACTAGATACAGCTGAACCTTCCAACTTTACATGTTGCTGGTCTTTGAATCAACTGCTTTGTTTAATTACAATAATTATCAAGCTCAACAGCGGCCTAGAGGTAAAGAGGCTAAATATTGGTAGTTCCGACCTGGGTTCGATTCTAGGAGAATGGGCTCGCTGCATGGGAGTTTTCATAATTTTACTCATTTGTAACAAGTATACGAGCCAGTTTTTCATAGAAAGTTCTCCACGAATTAAAACCTCCCCTTAGGCAGATAGCCCTATTGTGTGTTTTGTCGCAGTCTCAATGAAACAAACCAAACCAATAATTAACAAAAAGACGTCTTTGGCAAATTGGATTTGTTTCAACCTTTTATGAATACTAAAGAGCAGTCTTAATTAACGATTTCAATCATAAACTAAATTTTAGCAAAGAATTTAAGATTCTTACCGCATAGCTTTCATAATTTTTTGACTATTTGTCTGTTTCGTTTAATGGGTAGCTGTAGAATGATTGATTACATTATTGTAATTTATTCATTATTATTCACGTATTTTATAAAATACATTTACTTAAAAATGTTTTGGCAAATGTCTCAGAACATTTTTGCAGCTTGGTGAAAGATTTCCTCCTGACCTTTCTTGAAATTCTGTGAATTTTCTTAGCCAGCTTGAATCTAAAAATGAATTTTGCGCAATTTAAAAAAATAACATACAATATTTTATGAATGTAAAACAGCTTTCCGTATTAGATAACCCGGCACTTTTTATAATACTGCTCAAGAAAAATAAACGGGCTTCTGATTATGGTCTTATATATATATATATATATATATATATATATATTTGCTGCATATACAATATGTAATATATATATATATATATTTGCTGCATATATAATATGTCTTCTGTATATTTATAATAATAAAATGGGCTTAGTACAGCAAACATTTGGTGAAATTAAACTACTTACGAACGTAAACTACTTTACGTTTCATGTAAAAGTTACGGAATAAAAGATAAATTGCTTTAATGCATTTTCTTAAATGTAAACTTTGATCATTATGACGAATGAAATTTTTAAGTAAAAGAGCTTAAAGGATAAAATTTTCGTTTTATTTTTTGACGTAATACTGTAGTATTTTTTATATCAAAGTTTTGTTAAAAATAAATGAAAAATCATCAAGAATATTTATTAACATGGAAAAAGTGCTATATAAAGGAAGCTAAAATCGTTTTAAAATTTAATATTTTCTTTTCCAAACTCGTACATTTTATTTATTGAGATGATGTGATTATAAATTTTAAAGAAAAACGAAACTGATGTGTCTTATATTTTTGCATATGGATAAGAGGTTTATATTCAATCTGCTGTTTTTACTTGCGGTTGTTTTTCTAAGCTTTAACTAGTAATAATAATAATAACAATAATAATAATAATAATAAACGGAAACTTTTCGGATCTTACATTACGCCCAACGGGGTGTTTTATTAACGTTTTGTGTTCTTACCTTTATTTTTTAAAAATTAAGTTCTTCGCACTTTAACCACAAAATTCAATTCAATAGCAGTATCGCAAAATAGTTTTTAAATGAGCATATCTTTAGAATTTCCGAGAAATAGTCTCGCGCCCTTGAGATAAAAATACTTTTTTTTCGTACAGTGTTGCCATGCCTCGCATTAAAATCGGCGAGTTTGTTAATTAAAAAATCTTTGATGTCTGACAAAATAGGATATCGATTATAAAACAAATTGCAAATTAACGCTTACAGATGCCCATATTAGGTGGAGAATTACGCTGTTCAAAATTTTATGGTTCAATCTACCGTTGTTTTATGATAATTCGCGAAACATACATACATTATGCAAACTCTTCATTATTTACTTTCTTCAATTATAATGTAGGGCTGTAATATTTGGTGGCAACAGTTTGAAAGGTGAATCAACGCAGAAAGTAAATCGACGCAAAATGCCAAAACGAAATTAATAGCCCTTCTGGGCTAACGAACTTTGGGCTAAATATTAACAAAAAACATAGAATCATATACATTTATGCAGATTCTTTATTATTCAATTTCTTTAAGTGTAAGACAGGGCTCTAACATTTGGTGGCAACAATTTGAAAAATGAACCGACATTTATAGGGAATCAACGCAAAATCCCAAAGAGGAATTAATAGCCCCTCTGCGTTAACGCCATTTCGACTAAAAAACCTCCGTTTTTTAGGATGCATACTGAACAAAAAGATACGAGAAAGGAAATAGAAATTATTTTAGACTGCTTAAAATATAAAGTATATTTCTATGTAAAAGCGCCTTCTTACTTCCAAAGTATTTCTTCCTGTAATTGCTTGCAGGCATTACAGAGTCTCTTGCACAGTGAAAATATTTGTCTTAAATCATCTTCACTCCTATGCTGCTGAGGGCAGTGACATTATCAACAGAAACGTTTATCTTTCAAAAAACGTTGGAGACGTACAAAGCTTGGTACAAAACTATGACTTTATCGCTTGCCAAAACGTATTGTATGTTGAAGGTTATGTAGATGGCGATATTGATGGAAGAAAAATTCACAGAACAATGGTTTAAGAATTCACTTTCTAAGAAAATGGCAATAAAAGAGTTTGTGATAACTTTAAAAAAAGGGTTAAAATTAATATTTTTTATACTTTTTTAATACATACAATTTTTATTTAAAAAAATTAATACTTATTTTAATACCTTTGACGTCATTTGTATGAACTAATAAATATACTAAAGAATTTGATGACACTATTAACTGCAGTTACAAAAATTATTCACACTCTATTTCTTTCATTTGAATTATCGATTCCAGTCTATATTATCGATTCCAACGCCTTCCCGGCGAAGGCGTTGCTATTAACAGAACCATGGAAGCTTTTCTATATAAATAAGCAAGATAGATTAATCTTCGTATGCATGCATTCTCTCAAATAAATAATACAAATCCTACTAAAAGAAAACTTAAAGAAGCAAAATTTTTGGAGCAAAGAAAGGTTAACCTAATCTTGATCGCTTATTCGCATTGTAGCACATTAAATCGGTGAATAATTATTCAATAGCAAAATAATCATCTGTAAAGCGTCTACGAGACATATTTCCGAGTTCATAGTTTATAAGGTATTTCTCCCGCCTTCTTAACATGCCCTCGTGATGAAGTGGTCAGCACGCTCGACGCGTAACCGAGAGGCCTGTGGTTCGATTCTCGACGAAGGCGTTGCTCATATTTCATCCCTCCTGCTTCCGGAATAACCTAATGACTCTACAGGTAGTATAGGAAATAATTCAAATAGATTGTACCCAGCAATTGTTTTTATTTCTAGTCCAACTAATCAGCTATTGGTTCTTCTTTTATCACGTATGCATATTAATGATAATTTAACTCCTTTGGGGAAAATTTTAACGTGAAAATTTTCAGTAAACTTTTTTTTATACTTTATTGAACATTGTACGGGTTTTCTATGTCTTCACTACGTAATATATTTCATACTTTCACTTAATTGTAAATTTGGTAATTTTTGCTTGAATTATATCGCTGTTCAGAGCTTTTGAAATATCGAATACATTTAGTGCTTTTACAACAAAAAATTGAATATACTAAATTACAAATGATTTAAAGGAATTCTTCAGATCAGAGATAGAAATCTTCAATGTATACGAAAGCTGGTGTAAGTTGTATATTAGGTAACACGGAGCAAAATGTTGTGTTTTTTTAATTACTTGGGAATAAATATCAAATTAATAAACATGAGTATTTCATGGCCATTGTAAATCTCAAAATTTCTGCCACAAAATTGCAGCAGATAAAGTTGACTCTAGATATGTGTAATATAACACGTAAGAAGATTAAAATGTCATTTTGATTGCATTTTTACATAAAATGATTCTGCCTTTAATATTTAAACCAAATTGTGCGCTTAATCGATACAACAAGCTAGCTGAGACTTTTGTCAGTGATATGGACGATACTTTAAAAAGGTCATGATGATAATCATATGATTATCAAAAATATGAAAACATTTATGCATCTGAAAGTTCTTGCCTATCAATAATACTGTTGTGTCCGTAGGGGTTCCTAATGATTGAATGCACGCAGAAGCGATGAAGCTTGATAAAATTTATTTTCCCCAAAAAAACATTTTAAAATTCTAGAACTTTCTCCAAAAGTACTCGTACAGCTCTTCTCAGTATGAGACAGCACAATCAGTAATTACCATTTCAAACTACTAATTACGTTAAAAACAACACAATACAAAGGGCTTCTAAAGGGCGAAACTCGCACGGATATCTCTCAGCATTCCGAAATCAACTCTGAACTGAAAACTGAGAGCTGATGCTCTATGTGGTCTTATATAGTTTTCGTCTGGCTCCCAAGAAAACTTCAGCACCTTCTATTTCTCTAAATTACTGGAAGGCATATATGAATAAAATTACACATAAGTGCCGGACACTGTTACAGTTATATATATTGATCAATTTCAGATATTCAATTACTTTAACAATTACAGTTATACAGGGAACGGACCCAAATATCGCCAAATGATTACCAAGTTCGGCGAGTTTCCGTAATTTATCGCCAAATTTGGCGAGAAATTAGTCGCCAAAACCATCTCCAGCCTTTGGCGATATGTCGCCAATTTAGCAGGATAGCCATTTACTTCAATTTTATATAAACTGGTTCCTTAATCTTATTTTTCCCCTGCAGAACTTCGTCTCTTGAAGCAACATTAATGTGATATTATACAGAATTCGTAATATTACTAACGAATTATACTAATATAATTATGTATAATTATTAAACATTGTTCAAAATTCTGACGCACTACTAATGATTACTCGACCAAAATAACTTTGCGCGTTTAAAATAAAAAAGTAATTCATCGTCAAAATAGTATAAATAAAGATGAAAATATCGCTGATTGCAGTTTCGTTGGAGCGTTTTAAACATTATTAAAGCATTGCTGTTACGATAAACACATTAGAAGTTACAGAGTACTCTGTGTGAAGGTGGGGATGTTAAATTAAAATTTTTGGACATAACATTCCAATTTGCACATAACTTTTAATGTGCTTATCTTAACAACAGTACCTTTGACAATGTTATAGTAGCTTCGATGAATCTACAGTCAGTGATATTTCAAGTTATTTGCGCTGATTGTTACGTTGAACTACTACTTTTTAAGGGGGGGGGGTTATTTTTTAAAAATGAATACAGGAAGTAATTCAATTAGACTGTACCAAGCAGTTATCTTATTCCTAGCCCAACTAATCATCTACTTATAATAATCAGCTACTAATAACTTTAATACTCCACTAAAATATACATTATACATTTCTTATTTTCCAGGATATGTAAATTTCAGATGAGCTAATTATACTTTCGCTACTTAGTTATACACGAATACATTTCTTCCTAAAGTGCCAGTATTGTGCCTCAAATGCATTAATCATATCGAAGATTATAAACAAGCTGTCGATGGATCATTATAATACTTAGCAGAAATGCAACATGTGAGACGTTTTGTTAAAATTTGCTCTTGATTATATATCGATTTCCAATTTCATTCACTCCTCAGCGCCAGATATTTAATTAACGTTTATTAGTTAAGCGAGGGTATTACAATTTTAACTATTACTAATCTTACGAAGTTTCTCCTGCAGCATTATCAACTGTACGATGACTGAGCCTGGAGCAATCTGTTAATGTAATTCATCTATTCTAAAGGTCTCGATTTACAATAGAATTCTGATTATCCCCAGGAAAATGGACCGATGGTTTATAATTAAAAATTCAATTAAGTCAAAAGACCACCGACGAGCTCGAATAAAAATTAGGGATATTAAGGATCTTGCTTTGTTTATACTAATTATGCCATATGAAGAGGAAGCTCTGGTTCCTAAATTATTCAGTTTAATATTATATTAACGTCCACAATTAGTTCGTTACAGATCACTGATTATGCGGAAAGTGATATTAATAACACCTTTAAGAACAATAATATGAGTGACGGAAGCTAAGCATTTTAATATGGCTGTAAATGAATGTAAACAATTGCATTTATTTGCATATAACCTGGTTTGAATGCATTTTCGCTCAGTTGGGTACTGTTGTGTTTATTTATTTCCTTATTTAGTGCATTTTGCGTGATAATTATTTACTGTGCATTTTGTTTAATCTCAAATTTATGGCTGTTTCCTGCATTTGTAAATCTAAATTTCATTATGTTATAGATCTAAGTTTTAAGTCAATTGACTTCGTAATTGTACGAAATAATTTAGAATAAAAGAATCAGCGAAAGTCAGAAATTCTTATATCTGGTTTTGACAAAATTTAAAATTTTTTATCTCAAAACAGTAATATTTAACGATTTCTTACTATTTGGCGACATTTTGAAAGTTTCCAAAAAAATGCTTTCTCGTTCTAATATACTTCGAGGCTTGTAGAAGCGCATGCCTTTCTTTTGAACAACCTTATAAATAAGATTATTTGATTGGTTTAGTGAATTGTAGCAAAGTACACTAGGGCTATCTGCTTATGGGTAAGGATGCTTCGTGAAGGAATTTCTAAGGGAAATTGGCCATGAATAAGTTGGATCGAAGTTCTTTGTTCTAATCTGTTGAATTTCTTGTAGGCTGAAATGTAGTCACGTAGCCTGAAATGTAATCAGTGATAAAATATAATGCACAGCTTTTCAATACTGTGGGAAAAATTTACAAAATATGTTATTCCAGGAATAATGTTTTGCATTGTTTGTTTTGAGGCGGAATGTAACAGTGATAATGAAATGGAATTACATAAACTTTCAAATGAAAAACGAAAATGCTTGCAATATTTATTAGTAGCAGAAACCTGAATCCTCGGAAAATCTACGCGAAGCTCTCAAGTAATATAAATAAACAAAGTTACAGAATTACAAAGATATGGCTGATTTTTATCAAAAGAGTATTACCAAAATTAAAATTTTAAAAGTTAGCTGATTTGATTTCGTCAAAGTATATGAGGGTTATTTACCGAGGAGGGATGCTTTCGTGAACAACATTCTTAGGGAAACTGGCTCGTTATAGAGGATTGGTTTGGTTGGTTTAATGGATTGTGGTAAAGCACACTAGGGCTATCTGCCTAAGCGGAGGGATTTTCTAAGAGAAATTGGCTCGTACACAGGTTACACACGAGGAAAACGCCCATGCAGACAGCGCGTTCTCCTGGAATCGAACCCAAGTCGAATCACCAGTGTTCAGCGATTTTACTGCTTAGCCGTTGGAAGGCCATTATACAAAGAGAAAATATACAACTAGTTTATTCTCCTGAGTTCGAACGCGGGTCGAACTGCCGCATTCAGCGCTCTTAATCACTCGACCACTGGTGGGAGGAGACTCCTTTCACAGTTTTATTAAAAAAAAAAAAGAAAAGAAAAAAAAAGAAAAGAAAACAAACAATACCAGTGAGACAGTTTGTTTCCTAAACAGCTGTAGAATAACGAAAAGCAACTGGGACTGAAAAAAAAACTTAACATATAGTCATATCGGAAATTTTTGCACCAAACAAATGCGATAAATCATTCGGGCCTTTGGCAAAATTCGAACTCAGGATTTTCCGATTGCTAGACGGATATGCTGCCAATTACAGCGCAAAGACCCAAGGTGAATTAGTCGCTAAATAGAATGTTCTTACTTAGTGTATTACACAAGACAAAATATGTTCGTGTGCATTTTAATATTAAACCTATTCTATTAATTATGTTCTCATAAAATGAAAAAAATCTCACGTACACACCACATGACTTCCTTGTACGGAATATTAAATTATACGCATTCTGCATTCCATTTAAACTTATTGGATTGAATTAAACCTACTTTATCGATAGCGCATAAACCACAATACAATAAATGCACTCTTTAAAATTCACTGTATTTGTTTACCACAGCGACACTCTGGCGCTAGGTTCACTTAACAGCTCAACAGCATTACATCTCATTCATTTTATAATTCAGAATGCACAAAAATTATTTATATCATCTGAGAATTATCTAATCATTGCCACATGTATCAAATACTATAATAAGCCTAAAACGATGTATAAAATAAATTAAACAAACAAACAAAAAAAGAAAAAAACAGTTTTCCAGAGATGATTCAGTGATTCTCATTCAATTAATTCAGTTCTCACTTCGCGACAAGGAAAAAATACATAAAAACTCAAAATATCTATATTAAAAATTTATTTGAATGAAGTATGATTTAATTCGCAATAATAAAAGAAGGCGTTATCTTTGTTGTTGCGAAGCTTAGTTTCTCTAGATTGGCATCAAATCCACTATTCTCCTAAGTTTCAAATGTAAGCAAATATGGCCGCCTGACTTTGAAAAGTATTTCTAAATTATAATAAAAAAAATTTTAAATACTGTTTTAGTAGAAGCAATGTGCATTTCATGTAAACACACTGAACCAAATTATCACTTTTCAGTCTTTAAGCACGGTGCTTTTTAGGATAAAAGTAAAGATAGAAAATCAATTTCACGCACAGAAAATCCATTTCAGAACTATGTAACCATCAAAAAAGTTCGCTGAATGCAATGGACACGATTACACGTGCATGGCTTTACTATTACTTCCTTTTATATTATTTCATATTCACAGTCAACGTTGGTATTTTATTTTTCATTATAAACATCTAAACAGTAAAACATAGTACAAATTGCAATACTATAAATTATTTATTGCATTACTACAGCTTACTATCCACCAAGACGATAACACAAACATCCCATAACAACATTAACAAGAACGATGCCATATTGCTTCTTCTGAGAGCGGGGTAGGGAGGGGAATGTTTTTCCTCACGTCAGCGTTAACACGGAGAAAAATAGTTCGAACTCGGTTGTGTTAAAGAGATGATGGTTGATACCGGTGTTTATTTGTAATACCAGAAATGTTGATATATGCATATAAGTGTGTATTCAGAGAACCAACTCGTGGCGAAATCACCTCCTTAAGATGACCGCCTCTGAACGAGACCAATATTTCTGAAAACATAAGTTTTGGTATTGGGACATTCCTTCTGTGAGACAACCACCGGCAAAGAAAATTCTGGAAGTGTGACTGGTCGCCTTAGAGAGATTCATTTCGTAGAGGCAACCTCCCTAAGACGGCCACCTCTAAAAGCTAAACTTATTTCTGAGAACATAAGTACATATTGGTACTGAGCATCACCTCTCTAAGGCGACTACTTGCAAAGATGCATTTTATGTGCGGCTGGTCGACTTAGAGAGACCTCGCTGTGTTGTGGTGTATATGATTTCTGTTATTGTTTCCGACAAAGGTTTTCAAGAAATCAAATAAATGAGCATATATATATAAACGGCCACCTGCGTTTCCAGGTTACTGTGATGGTCTTAAAGAGATCATATTTTCAATTTTAGAATTACTGATCGTCTTAGAGAAGAGGTGGAGACGAAAGGGTCCACTGTATGTTTTCTAATTCTGAAGCTTTCAGTTGGTTACAGAACAAAAATAACCTTATTTTCAACAGTATCCAAATAAATGAAATGAAAATAAATAAATAAATAATTTAAAACAATCAGTAGACAACAAGAATACCAATGAATTTTGGGTTACTGACCCCAGTATTAATTTCTTGTTTAGAAGAAGTCTATTGACGTCAGTTAGAAAATTAGAATAAACCCATAAAAACCAACAGAAGATTCATTTGGCATCTATTTCTGTTATATTGATAGAAGTAAGAAAACCAGTAAAATCAACATAAACAAATACAAACCAGTAGAAAGTTCTGACATTGGTGTTGGTTGTATGGGTGTCAGATGATACTAGTAAGAAAAACCCACAAGAGATCAATAGAAACAGTAGAAGTCAGTACAGACCAACAGAATTCTATGGGTGCCATTAGAAAGTTTTACTGGTTTCTACGGGGCATTTTGAAACCAGTAAGAAAAAAACCCCACAGAGACCATTAAAAGTCAACAGAAACCCATAGAATTTTATGGGTACCCATAAAAAGTTTTACTGGTTTCTGTGTGGCATTTTTAGGAGGGATTTACTTGAAGCATACTAAAAAATATATGCATGAAAAAAAATCTTTGTTTTTCATAAATTGCTTAGCTTTATGAAATTATGTTTATGCTCATATTACTAATTATTACCTTCAGTTTGTGCCCAGTCAGCCAGGCAATATACCCTTGATGTGAAGCTAGTATCACATCTGTTGTAGATTCCTCCGTCGTCCAAACCCACGGTTTCGAATCTGCCTTTGACGCCACAAAGCAGAGCCGTAGCACATGCGCCGGAATCTCCTACTTGACTGTCGGTGTTATACGTCTGCAATGACAGTAATAAGAAAAGTTTTCTGAGAATTAAAGTCACGTAGTACCAATAAAATAATAAATGGCAAAATATTGATTTTAATATAAAATCTAAATTCAAATAAGAAACTCTTAAAATATACTTTTATAATTTAATGACTTCGTAAGATTTCTCACTTTTATTCTGTCGGACTAAGTGTCCTGGAACCTAGTGAACTGCTAAGCGAATAATCTCTTAAGTCCAAGAACAAAAACGTTAACTCAAAGAAGGGTTAATTACCCTGTATTTATGCAAAAGAAGATTAACAGTCGGCCCCTTTTCAGGGCGTACAGCAAAGCCTCTACTTGGGCTTAAACTCAAAATGTAAGAAATATGTAAGAATAGGAACAATGTAAGTATCAGCAACTCAAAATGTAAAAATATAACAACTCAAAATGTAAGAATAGGAACTAACTAATGACTAACTAAAGAGATTTAAACGAAGCTAACACAGTTCTAAACTAGTTGGCCTGTAATATTAAATTAGCCAGTGAAGCTATGAAAGGCACGTAATACGGCCAAGCGTAATAACAGCTTAGCCATATGTAGCCCAAAAACAAACGCGCGCTATTCAGGAATACTAACTTTCTCTGGCGAAGTCAGTGAAAGTTAATTTAAATACTATTCCAATTCTCATTTGTATTTAACACGATTTTTAAACCTCATTCTGGTAGGGAGTTATAAGCTGAAGCTAGGAAGGGTGGGAAAGAGGCATAAACTTAAAATAACTGTTGTAAAATTGAATTATATCTTGCAACTTAAATATGAAGACAATCCCTGATACGAATTTAAAATGGAATTTAAAAAAAATTAAGACCATGAAATTAAACTATTCTTTTATTTCGCAGACTGCCGTGAATATCCTTGAAAACGATTCGTTGTTAAACATATTTCCATCTACTGCTTTGACAGAATTAAATAGAAAACTTGATTCTGTCAAAGTTTTTAATTATAAGATGTTCTTGTTATATTATATATATATTCCTGTTATATTATAAGATCTCCTGTTATATGATAGTTTTAGACAGCCTTATTTCGCCAATTACTATTTTTCATATAACTGACTATATTTTCAATATGATTTGCTTGGCAGATTTGCTGAACATCTCTTTCATTAAATTTTATTTGTTCTTTTTCTAATTTTCTATGATAGAACTAGATGTAATATCCAGTTTAGAAAAGAAACATGCCAATATAAAATTCAAAATGAGCAAAACAGTTTAACAAATCACAGGCCATAGCATTTTAATTTTTAGGAAAGTAAATTTCAGTTTACATTATATTTTTCATACGGGCATATGTTTTGTTTTTATATTAATAGACTTGATTAATCGATTAAATGAATTTTCATTATTTAGCATTGAAAAAATTAGACAAAAATTAGTTATTTCTGTAAAACATCTGTGATTAACTTTTGACAATACATAAATAAATAAATATACAAATATAAATTGAAAATATATGTAGAAACATAGCTTGCAGAGCTGTTTTTTTAGAATTAAAAATAAATATAACTGATTAGTATAAAATTAATTCAGAGAAATTTATTTATAATTTTTTATTAGTTTCATTAGTTAGTTAGTTAGTCTAGCTTTAAGGCTGTTATATAAGTCTGGTAAATATAATAAAAATGTGTGCTTTTCAGATGGCTTTTAAATTTGTTACACGTAACTTGAAATTAAAAAACAATGCTGTCAGCTTTCGATGTATGTCAGAGTTTGTTACGTTTAATTTAACCGCCGTTGGTGAAATATAGATGAATGGTTTTGGTTTGGTTTATGCGGTTTAACTAGGCCTAGAGGGCTATCTGCCTAAAGAGAGGGATGGATTCGTGAATGTCTTTCTAAGGGATGTCGGTTCATATGCACGTTTAAACATGGGGAACCCGCTCATGCAGCCTGCCCGTTCGCGGCATTTGAACCTCGGACCGAACTACCAGTGTTTAGCGACTTTACCGCTCGGCCGCTGGTGGTCTCGCCAGATGAATGGAAATGTGAAATTATAAATTCTTGAAAAACCTGAATAGTGGAGTTGTAGCCAAGAAACATGCTAAATAAGTATTATTCACGAATGATTTATCATTATTTTTAAAAAAATGCATAAAATTCGTTGGGAACTGATAAATATTGCATTTTATCAGGAAAGATTAAGTTGCACTTTTTATTAGTTTTATTAGGTCGTGCAATACTATTTTTAGTAAATCATGAATTGTGTACGTTTTTTACATCAAAATCACAATTTAAAAGCCGGAAAGCTTTTTGACTTTATTACTGTTTTTATTTATTTATTTTATACATATCTCAAATCTTTTGTGTTGTTAGATTCTAAACGCAAAAGAGCTTTCTTATTCAGCAGATCTTTCTTTGAATAAAAATTGTTATAATTTCGTTCTAGTTTCATCAATAAAAAAGCAGTTATCTGTTTGTCAGAATCACTGAGTTGTAAAGCTTCTTTAAAAGCTTTTGCAACTTTTCTTTCTTCAGTTTTTTTTACCCCTATTTTGTTCTCTTAAAAGCTCTGTGGTTTTTTAAGTGCATTACTTTTAACATTCGGCAGAAAGTTAAGTCTGACTTCAAATTCAGCTGTACAAAATTTCTGATTTCTGTAATCTGTAAGTTAAATAGAGCTATGTTTTGAATGATTTTAGTTATCTAATAAGTTTACCTGTTTCGGTGCTTACAGACGATATCTTAATTTCTCAACTATTTAATAAATAGTATCGAATAACTCAACTGGAAGTATTTGTCTGCTTGATTATTTAAATACAACAAAGCGCATGGAGGCTGTCTGTTAAAGGGAGAGGATGTCTTCCTGGTAGACATTCTAAACTTTCATGTCTATTTATGACGTCGACGCATGAAGAAAACAGAACATTAGCTTATTCGCTGAATCAAATAAAGTGTTTGATTTTAAAAATACAGTTTTTGTACATGCACAGTAGCTACTGTCGTTAATATAGTGCCTGTACGACGTGATTTGTAAAAGTGTTTTTCGCAAATTTTTTGGTATATGTCTGTGAGATATTATTAAAACGTAGCTTGCGGCGAAAAGTCGAAGTGTGGTCCCTTAGCAAATTCGTCAGCTAATCTAATTTTGGTTTATTCGATTATGACAAAGCACCGGAGGGTAATCTGCCTAAGGGGATGGAAGCTCCCATGGAGGACTTTCTAAGAGAAACTGACTCGTATATATGTTACATAGGAAGAAAACGTCTATACCAGCTGCCCTTCGCAGGACTTCAATCCCGAACTGAACTACCATTGTTCAGAGACTTAAGTCGTTGGTGGGCCAGCTGATTTGGTCAAAGCCCTCTGAACAAAGGATTTAGTGCATAATTACTCACCCCATTAAGTGGCGTACTACAAGCAGAATGAAGGTGCTCATCAAAATTTTGGCTGCTTTTTGTTGGTTATTTAATTAATTTTAAATTTTAATTTCTTGATTTTGTTGTTAATTTTCATTTATTTTTTGTAATTTTTTTTAATTTACGTATTACTCGGTTCTTTCTGTATCATTTTCGTTTTTCTGCATCTTGGTTGCCTTAAGCTTATATTTTATGATAAAGGTGGCTTTATTTTTTCATATTTTTTAACCATTTTATATTACAAACATGTTAGAGCTGCGCAGCGCGCGACTCAAGAGTTCATTCGCTATCAGTGTTTCGTTTTAACCATTTATCTAGCTAACGTTTCTTTAAATGTCTAAAACTTTTAAGGGAATGAATGCTCGATGCTAGAAACGAAACTAATAAAATGATATACAGGGTGTTTTAGGAAATCAGTTACAAATTTTCAGGAGAGATAAAGTACAGAAAATCATATAGCAATACATGGTCGGAACCGCTTTCCTGACGTGGCAGTGATGGCACAAAACACAAGAAAATAAGCACACGAACAGGGTTAGGTAGGTAGGTAGGTAGGTTACGGAGGACGGGGACGCCTGGTGTCTAAAGCTGCGTTCACACTAGTCCGTTGGGGCGCAAAGCGGCAACGCGGAAAAAAACGCTTTTCACGTACGTCAGTTCACACCAGCGCGTCAACTTTCGCTTTAAAAGTTGTCATGTGCTCGCACTAGATGGCTCTTTGTATCGGAAACTTGGGGAAATTTTTGTGTGGTATTTTGACTTTTTACGATTAAATTTTTAATTAAAATGGATTTAATTTCTGGATTAATGGATTAATTAATTAAAACTTATTTTACTTTGTGTAAGAGAAGCAGAATGCAGTGGTTTATATTAATATGTGAGAAATGACTGCAGCAAAGAGATGCAAATAATTTAATTGAAGAAATGCGCTTGAACGAAGCGAAATTTCTTTTAATTACTTTCGCATCAATTCGATGAATTTCTAGCTTCATTTATTCAAAAGCAGAACATTAATTTTTGTCAGAATATTGCAGAAGAGAATCGTTTGGAAGACAGGAATAAGATATCCCTGAAAAGGATCGTTGTATATATCTAATTTTATTTATTTATGAATTTTGTTGAATGATAAATAAAAAAATCCTAATTTTATAATTGTATTTTGGAGAGCAAAATTTTCATGGGGTAGAATACCATAAATGGTTTAAATAATGCAAGAAAAAGTATATTTTGTTTAAATATATCTAGGATTTACAGCTTTACTAATTTAAATATCACACTTAAAAAAGCAGTTATTTTTAACTTAATAAACAACAGCAATTTTTTAAAAAAAGTTTTAGTTTCTGCCTTATGTACATATTTTTTACCTTAAATGTAACAGTAATTACTTCAGTTAGTCATTCATATATTAATGAACAGCCATTATCTATTTTATAAGGTCACTTTTATCCAAAATTCATTGAAATAACCTCATTTTATATAATACTACTTTATTTACGTTAAAAATTGAATTCCACAAATTAGGAAATTTGCTAATGCCCATGCAAAAGTACTTTAAATTAATGAAAACTTATTATCAAGATTAAACTTCTTGTTTAGTTCATATATAAATTGTTCGTAAAGTGGTCATCCATGTTCAGAAAAACAAACATGAAGCCGTTAAAATGCTCGGAAGTATTCCATAAAATCAGCTACATACTAGCGAGCTTCTTTTCTGTATAAATTATAGTTTTCTTAATTTTTCTGAACAAATGGTTACTCGTCACCACTCATTTAAATTTCAGAACTCACTAAATTTTTTAATTAGATTGAAGCAGCAAATTCATACTAATACCAGTGTCGCTTTTGCTAGTCTGGTATCAGCCGAAATAGAATCTATACCAAATGCTCGTTGTCCAAAGAAGAATAATGCATACAATGTCGAGCGAAAATTAGGTTTATATGAATAATGAATGAAATGAAGTGAAAAATAAATATAAGCTTCTTGTGTCCCTTCCCCCCCAAAAAAGTCGCGGTAGATATTTAAAAAAATGGTGTATTTGTACCATCAAAGGTAGGAAAAAACAAGACCCCGAACCCCCAATACAAGTCACGCTGAATTTTCTATTTTAGCATGTTACCTCCGCGCTAAGGTACCTTGCGAATAAGTGTAGTTTTCACACTTCACCTTCAGGAAACTGAAGAAGCAACTGGACTACTCTGTAACTAGCGATAATATTTTCTGTAAATATTTTTTTAAAAAATACCAACTCCATTACAACACCACTCCTGGTGACACTTCAATCCAAAATCTTTAACTCAAGAAGCTAAAGTTTTATCCACTAAGCAACAAGAGCAACCTTAATGTGATGTAAATATATTTTAAGAAAAATTCAAAATCTGAAATTTCGAAATTCATCACTATTTTTTCGCAATAGTCTATTTATTGCAGTAGATTATTCTGTGAAAATTATCAACCATATATAATTTATGGTTAAATATTAAGGAATATTATTCCTAATAAACTTGAGAATTTGCCTTTAAATAATTTATAAAGCTATTTATTCTATTAGCGTACGCAGTTTTTTATTATTATCTGAAATTTTTATTAAGATTAGTCCATTTGACTTTTTTTTTTCATCACGAAGACTTTTTGGAAGTGCAAACATTTAAAAACCGTGGTATAAACTGGGCGTTTGAAACGAGATGCTTGAAACTCACGCGTGAAGCTTCGAAAAGTTGAAGTTTAGTCAACTCACGCGTTCTCCGTTCGTCCGGAAAATGCCGCCTCTGAGCTCGCTTCTGATTGGTCAACGCTTTACGCCCGAACGCGTGACCGCGTTGGTGTGAACAGGGCTTAACAGAGGTAAACAGGCATGTGTCCCACGTCCTCCTCTAACTACAGCAATAGTTCCATGGAGCCCCACAAGGCTGCACCAAGAGTTTATTGAGGTTGTCAAAGGGAAGTACATGGCCTTACAAGGGCGTTAGTAGGGTTGTATTACAGATTCAAGAGGTAAGCTGTGGTGTTACAGATGGTAAATACTTAAAGTAAAAATGGAAAAAGATATACACATAAACAAATAAATACACAAGACACAAAGCGTAAAATACATAAACACACAAACATATAAGACAGGTACATATACATAATCACTTAAAGCACAAAAAGACATACATACGTATGAATACAGATAGGAATTCACAGATGAATATTACGCAGTTCACAGATGAATATCACGCATGAATACAGATGGGAATGCAATGGTACATACAGGCGCGAAAAGCATAGTACTTGCGAATTATTAGTATTGCACACTTTAAATTGGGGGGCATGGGAGCTTAAACACACAAAGTTGTTGTGATGAGCAGATGTTGTAAATACTAGTCCATTGGACTAGTGGTGGAGCTTATCGTCAGTACACCAGAGCGTGGATTTCGAAGTCTGCTGACCGCGTCATTTTAGCACGGTTGGCAAAGGTTTGTGCCCAATGCCGAGATGGTATTAATGATGCTGAAGATTTTATTAACTGCTCCTTTATGCGTTATAAGGAACCGGTGATTGCTTTAACGTTCAGTAAAACTGTGAGTGAGTAACATCAGTGGATTCAAAATAAACACTCGCCAACTTGTTTCGTGACAGAAGCCTACATTTTATAGCTTAAATTATTTCATTTTTGTTTCTAAATTCGTGAAATAAACACTCTGACATTGCCAACATAGCTTCCTTCCCAATGCCTTGTCTGAATATGCTTTTTTATGTGATGCAAGAATGTAACATATTTTGAAAGATCTTAATTCTTTGCTTCATTTTTGAGAGTAATTCTTTGCTTCATTTTTGAGAGTAAAATTCTTTGCTACCGTGTAATTCTTTGCTTCATTTTTGAGAGTAAAATTTTGCTTTAATGACCTTTTAGAGAAGATTTAAATGACTGAACTTTATGTCTCCGCAAACAGACCTGAATGTAGCGGTTTCCTTGTATTCCTGAGTTTGGCATTTTCATCGATGTGGAAAAGGCTTTTGACAAGATTGGCATTATGGCCTTTTTATCAAAATATTTCCATTATTCTTCCTACCGCAAATTATCATTCCTGTTGCAAATTTATTTAAATTAAAATTTACCACTGAAATTCTTATGAACGGTTTTATTATAATGTCAAACATTCGATAGCTTTGGAACTTTTACTGGAGCACTGCATAATAAAGACACTGCTTTTTCGCCACCGTTTGTAAATAACAGCTTTTCTTTCCATTCGTTGTTGAAGTGGTAAGTTTTCTTTCTCTTACCAATGGCCCTGTCATGTCTTTCATATCGAGAAGGACACCACAAAATATACGAAATAATTAAACTACATGTTAGAAATCTCCAGAAAGTGCCCAGTTTGGTAGCTGCTACTGCTAACTTTTATCCACTTATTTCAACTTGAACTAATCATTGACGACCGTCGACTGCATAAAAATATTATATACATTTGGGAGTCAGTACCAAAATTCTGTACCTAAAATATAGATGAAGATCAGACGTTTATTTGTTAATTTTTAGTAACTAAATTCAATTACTTCTTATGTTGATTCTAAATAAGATTATTAAGATACTAGTAATTTTAATATATTGTTGCGTGCGTACGTGTTCATAATGGATGGAATTCACAAGTCGTTAAAAAGTTAATAAAATTTATTCTTTTCACAAGAAATAAAACAAAATGCTGAAATATTTCCTCTGAGATATTTCTACAGTATCACAATATTTCAAACGTTAAACAAGACTCAATTCAAAACAGAGAAAGTTAATCCAATATCACAGCGAATTTGCTACAATTAATAGCAGCATTAAGTAAACAAATAGTTCGCTTAAAACAACAGCACTACTGAGCTGAGGTGTTTTAATTCGGCTTTTATAAGATTTTTAATTATCCGCGAGAACATTCTAGTAAAACCCTCGATTTTTCTCGAGATTTGTGAATGGCAATAGTTATTACGAGATATTTATTTATTTATTTAATATTAAATGCACGCGCTCTTTTATTTTTACTTTTCCGACTTAGCTTTCTCTTCAAAAATCGTCTGCGTTGCATGATAAAATAAAGCAATTTTAAATACATTTTTAAATAAATAGCTAATTATATAAATACAAAATCTGTAACAATATAAAATAAATGTTCTATATAAAATGCATTTATCTCTCATATTTATTCTGATTCGTTTCGTAAGAAATATGTGAATAATATATCAAGGATTAACTATAGCACTAATGTAATTTTTTTTTAAGTTTCACTTAAAATATTCTCCGACTGTTTAATTTTCCTCTATCATCATACGTTTCGAACTCTTTCTTCGAATAATAAAAATTTTCCAAATTTTCCCCCTGCCTAAATTTATGTTAGACGCAATGCAAGATATATTATTTTTTTCTCTTATACTACGCCAGAATTTCACCCCTTTTTCCTTATAATCACGTGATATATGAACGAGGTTTTTGTTTCTTATCGTTTTGACGAAACATCCTTGAATTCAATTTCAAATATATTTGTTATTTGATTCATGTTTAGAGCCAGTGCCTTCAGTTGATAAGATGAGGATTTCTTCTTCTTTTTTTCGGTCAGTCGTTATTTTCCTTAAACTTTCATACTGTTTTAAAATTTCAGAAATCAAATTTTTTTAGTTCAGTATCCCCTTGTACGAATTCTGGTAATTTAATATACTTTTTTATATACATAAACAAAACCCAGATCACATTGCATATATTTATTTCTTTAAATAAAGGTATAATCTGTACTACACACACTAGCCAATGAATTAGAAACCCAAGATCAATATTTTATTGGACCACCTTTTGAAAGGATAACTGCTCTGATTCGTTTGGGCATGGAGTCTACATGCTTCTGGAGTGCATTTACGTCCATTCACTGGCTATGCAGCTTTTAGTTCTTGTAAGATGGAAGAGGTGAGTGTTGCCGGATGCATCTTTCCACCATATCTAACGCATTTTCTATGGGGCGATCCCGGCTTTGCGGTGGCCAGAGAAGGTGTTGGAAGTCAGACTGATGCTCGGCGAACCACTTTTGGACACTTCTGTCACGATGCATTATTGCGTTATCGTCCATGAATTATGCGTCGCCATCAGGGTAAAAATGCACCTGCAGGATGCACGTGATATCTCATGGCTGTTTGTTTACCTTCGAGGATCACCAGGGCACCACTTCTATGCCAGCAGAACATGCCCGCCAGACCCTTCCACAGTGCAAGAGGTGTAGCGTGATTCATCAAACCACATTACCCGTTTCCAATCCACAGATATCCAATGTCTTCTTTCCCGACACCATTGAAAACGAATTCTTGTATGTCGGGAAGAAATAAGTGGTTTTCTCTCAAACAACCAACTATGCATTCCTATCCTCTGCAATTCTCTGCGTATAGTTAGAACTGAAATCTGTTGGGAAGAGCCTTGGTTGACGATCTGTGTCAGTTGAAGCACAGTAGAGTCCCTGTTCTGCCGTACAATTTGTTGTAGACGACGCCGATCACTCTCTTGGAAAGCTGTGCTCGAACGACAGTTACGTCTTCTAGAGAAGGTGTGTGGATGCCAATTTCGGCTTTTGAAAAGGCTGCTTTTGAAAACTCAGTAAGATTTGCTGTCTTCGAGATCGAGGATCTCGCAAATGGGCACCAAGTATAAGCCCTTTTTCAAATGATGAAAGATCTGTCTTTTTTCCCCATTTTATTTCATTAATCGTGAAAAACACTCTTACACCTTACTTATAATAATGTAATAAATTCATTATTGGAATTTTCATTGGAGATGCTGATTTCCATTTTATCGTTATCAGATAAAGTACTAAACTTGTCTTGATGGGCATAATCATGCTCTGAAGTTTCACTTACAGTCCGTTTATGAGCTTTTCAAGTGTTAATTTGTTCTATTCCAGAGACTTTTTAACTGGAGCAGTGTTAGCGGCAGACGCCTTTCGTTTTTCTTATTGGTTAGTCTGAGCAGTGTCCTGATTAGGTGAGTTTAATGTCAATACTTTGAATGAGTTTTTGAGATCGTACAGCTAAATCTTCAAGTATGTGAGGATCATTATTCTTAAAATTATTTACAATATTTAAGAAAAGTTCCGTTTTTAATTTGATGGAGTTCCTCTAAATCAATAGAATCGTATTTAGCTTCAAATAACTCAACATGTTGTCTAAAAATACCAATTTTAGCTTTCAAATCCAAGTTCTTTACGTATCCATCATCAAAAAAAAGCAAAATGAAGAGAAAACGATATTTATCTTAGCGACACCAAAGCTATGAAGCCTTGTCAATATCAGAAAACGTAATTCTCTGCATCAACAGAACAGCGTATCTTTAGAATGAACCTCGGAGTTCATGCTAAAACCACATTAAGCCTAATTAGGCTAATTAGTGACAACACTCTCGCTTGCTGGAAATAAAATTATGCATTATTTCTAAAAGTGTTGTCACTGCTTCCTTTCAAATCGTAGAGCTTTTTAATAAAAAAATGTGTTAGTTTTACAAAATATAAAATAAAAATGGAATTGCTAAACATTAAACATATTATTATTATATAAGGCGATATTCTGACATTGAAGAAAGCCCGCGATTGCATGTGACACCATTGCATGTCAAAAATGTTTCGTTAATGTCAGCATTTTAAATAAATCGCTGCTGCTGGCAACGTTTTTGTTTCTAATTAAGATAATTGGCACGGTATGTTATTGCCACGTTAATTCTTTTATTGATGTTGAGAAAAGGTTGTTCATGACGTCATTCATATACGTATTAACTCGATGTATCAAAAGTTTTGTTTCCTGGTTTGGCAACACAAAAATTATTAAAGAATTGGTTGTTGCTTGGAAAGAATAAACTGATTTCATTCATACTCAAATGTTTTTGTACATTTTGTTTTCATGTGTACATAGAACTTATAAATTTTGCTTTCGCTAGCAGCCCACTCATCTAGCGAGCTTGTCCGTTAGTTTAGAATTAAAATCTTAATCAATGTTTTCTTAACGTCTAGTTTTCGCAGCAAACTTGGCTGCAAGTTAAACTAATTTTACAGCCGAGGAGGGAAAGAAGAAGAAATAATTTCAAAATAGAGATAGCAGTTTGCATTAAAGTAAGTGCAAAATATACATTTAATGTAACATATGTAAAGTATGATTAATTTACTTATAATTAACTTCAAATAACAAAACGTAATGCGAGGCGACATTTTGGAGACTTTAAGACAACAGTATTTAAAGCACGGTTAATTCTGAAAGTTTGCCTAGAATCTTTGTTTGTTATTTTTTTTTCATCTGCAGGAATATAGAAATTAATCTCAACTTAATAGCTTTATTTTTTAGGGTATAGTATTAACTTTACTTTCGCGCACAAATCTAATTAAATGTCAATAAGGGCGGATTGCACTATTTTTATTGAAACACTGAGAAAATATTTTTGACAAAACAGTTAAGTTATTATAAACTAAGCAGTGCACATAAAACTGCAAATGAATTTACTAAGTGTTACATAGATTAGAGGTACATAATGTGAAAAAGAAAAAAAAAACTATTAAATCAATATGCGGATCGAACTATATTTGACGATGTAGCGCTATTTGGAGACTTGACCATATTTTACATATTCGACACAATGGTTGCTATTGAGTATCAGGTTTATCACTGAGTTTTCCCGTTAGCCGCGACTCAAACCACGAATTAAACTTTGGATAACCTTTTTTTGTTAGATCTGTTCCTATAAATCGTCTCAAGACACTCCTTGGGCAATACTCCACGGCAATGTGAAAACTCAGGTAAGCATTCTGTCTTTAGACTTAAGTTTAATAAAATTAAACTCTGTTTTTTCTCATATGAACCTGAAATTAAAGTTATTTTGTCGGTTTCCTTAAACGGAGAAATTTTTCTTCCAAACATGTTTCCCCTCGTAGTCGTTTATAAAACTTTATTCTGCGAGAGAATTTTTAAAGCACTTAGAGATTTGCTAAATTCACAAAAGCAAAAAGAAAAAGGAACAACTTAAATAAATTAAAGTTTATCTTTACTTTTGTGTAGAAGATATTTTTTATTTTTTGGAATATTTAATAAAATTAGAAAAGATATAGCTGTTTCAATTCTAGTTATTCTTCATTTATTAAGATTGCATACGAATAATAAATTAATATTTCGAATTTGTTGTTACTTAAGCAGTTTTTAATTATAATAAAAATATATAGTTCCATTTATCGTTTATTAGCTAGTCATTATCCAAATTTTGGAAAAGTGTAATGTGCATGCTAATTACTCAGTTTTATAATAATCTCCCCACAATTTTCAAAATATGCTTATAAGGTATTAATTTTTCTGTACTTTTAATGAACTTTATCTGTTTATAATTATTTTCTTGTCAACATCCGTTACGTACGGAAAGTGATCCGATTTCTTACGCCACCTACTCAGTCATTTAAATAATTTCTTATGATATCAAAATATTTGTACTAATATTCTATAATCCTCACACAGTAAAGTCACATGGTTAAAGCTGCTTAGTAGACGGTACATGAAAATAATTTCCTCCTAAATTTATCCTAAGTAAAACATTCCTCTTAAGTAAAACATTTTATCCGGCTTATTTACGAATAACCGGTCGATATTTGATTTCATCATATGATGTACGTAATTAATCATCATTGAATTTAAGTGAGCTCTCGTAATAATAGTTGTCAATGATGCTGAAAATTGTAAGATGCTGTACATGAAATCTACGAATATTTTAAACATATTAAACACAAGATGAAGCGTTAAATTTTGTAAGGAATCATAGGACCCGCCCACGCATTTATTCTTGGTGTACGTTAGCACATCCATCTAGTAAGTGAAAGATAGAATGGTGCTCGGATGTGCAACTGATTTTTCACATTTCGTTGCTTAAAAGTCTATTAAGTCTCTATATATGTGCCCATGATTTTAGATAATAATTTTCTTAGTAAAGTAATAAATCGTAAATTGTCACGACTGGATTTTTCTGCAAAAGTGTAAGACTGAGTAAAATAAAATATTAGAATTCTTTGATTTGCAAACGATGTAATATCTCTTATATAGAAAATGGAAAAAGGTAAAGCTAGCTCAAACACTCGTTTTTAACGCATGTTTCAAATTGAAATAATATAGTATATTGTTGCCTGCGTACGAGTTCGTAATGGATTGAATGCACAAGTCGATAAAAAGTTAATAAAATTTATTCTTTTCACAAGAAATAAATCAAAATGCTGAAATATTTTCTCAGAGATATTCGTATAATATCACAATATCTCACAGCAATTATATTCTTAAACTAATTACTAGAATATAAACAGAACTCAAATTCAAAATACAGAGAAACTAATTCGATCTCACAGCGAATTCGCTACAATCAAAAACAGCACCAAGTAAACAACAGCAATTCGCTTAAAACAACTGCAACTGCGCTGAGATGTTTTAATTCGGCTTTTATGAGCTTTTTAATAAAACGCGAGAACTTTCTCGTATTATCTCGATTTTACTGGATAACATAAGCAATTACGAGATATTTACTTATTAAAAACTAAATGCACGTGCTCTTATATTTTTACTTTTCCGGCGTAGCTTTCTCTTCACATTCGCCATGCGCTGCGTTGCACTGGAAAATAAAACAATTTTAATTACAATTCTAAATAAATAGCTAAGTAAATACGAAATCCGTAACAATATATTGTTGCGTGTGTACAGGTTCATAATAGGTTGAATGGACACAGGTTCGATTATAGATTAATAAAAATTACTTTTAGCAAAAGAAATACTTCAGATCTGTGGAATTTTCCGCAGAAATAGTCGTACAAATGCTCGCAGTATCGCACAGTACAATCAGTAATTGCACTTCAAATTCCTATCAACGTTAAACAGAACGGAATGTAAAGCGCATTTAAAGGAAAAGGTAATCGGATATATCTCAGTTCACGAGGAACTAAAAACTCGGAACAACAATAACTAAGCAACTGATACTCTCTCTTCGGCCTTAAATAGTTTTCAGCCTGATGCTGAGATATTTCTAAGACTTCCTGCTTCTCGAAATTACTGGAAAGGAATAACACGGTGGAATTACTGTTGCAACTAACACAGTGGTCAATTACATTTATTCAGTTTTAATACTTATAACGGTGATACAGGGACTAGACAAAATCTCGCCAAATTTGGCGCCAAAATAAGTCGCTAAAACCTTTGCCAGCTTGGAGATATCTCACCAAATTACCGGAATATCATTAAATGCACTTGCCCCTGTATTCTTTGCTTCCGGCACAGCTTCTCTTTAGATTTTTTTTTTTTAATGTTACAAAAAGTATAACAATTCTACTAAAATTACCTATCTAAGTACAAAATTCGCAACAATATTATTTTTCGTTACATCAGAAATATTTTTACCCATTAAGCAACGATGAGATTATTAGGAAGGTAGTTAAAAATGCCATTTATTTCCTCGATGCTTAAAAATTACGATCACAACAAACAGAAATGCGAAATTCATCTATGTATTTTTTTATTTATTTAATGTACTCTAAGAGAAATCTTTCAGTAAACAAATCTAACTTTTTTGTTAGATATTCTAGTTAGATTCAGGTAAAATTGAGCCATAGTTTTACATCAGGGATTTACACACTCTAAAGAAAATTTTCAAATCTGTGTGCTCCGTTGTTAAGAAAATGCTATAGAGACATTATGTATTTTTGAAGCAGGAGTCATGAAAAATGAACAATGCTCTCGCCGGGACTCGAACCACGGACCTCTCGAATACACGTCAAGCGGTCTGGCCACTACACCTAGAAGGCGTGAGAAATACTTTATATAACCCCCCTTTTAAAAAGCGCCTGGGGATTAGCGGACCCACTCGCCAAATCCTGGTGCTGAAGAATCATGATCCACCACATTTTAGTTCGGGTGCCACGGTAGAATGATTAGGTTATTTCGAAGCGGGAGAGATGGTCACTTTAACCTGCTCCGCCAAACTAAGTTAATGGCACTACAGGGTTAAGAAGTCATCCTAGTCGTTGCTAGCAATCTGACGGTTAGGTCGCCTTTCTACAATTACATTAATCTTTACTTGCTTGGATATATGAGCAATGCCCTCGCCGGGACTCGAAGCACGGACCTCTCGAACTGGCTGACCACTACACCACAAAGGCATGTCAAGAAGGCGGGAGAAATACCCTATAAAGTTACACCGTATTCTGTGATATATTATGAGAAATACATCTTTTAACTGTGCAAAATAAGAAGCTAGATTCTTATGTTTTATATTTACGGTATTAATTTTTGCTTAATTTATTCACATGAATCTCCTTTTACGTTCATTCGGAAAGCAAAAATATTTACACTCACAGTCATAGTTTCAGATGTCATATTTCAGTCAAAAATTTAAGTGTGACAGTATTTATGTGATTAATTTTAATCCTCGTTTAAATGTATGGGCTGCATGAATAAATTGAATTACGGATATATGAGATCATTAAAAATTTAAGAATGAATGCATAGACTGGAGATTATTATTTTTCGTGTCTTAGTTAAAATAAAGATATCTGATTTACGTAAAACTCATAAAATGAAATACGATTTCATAAATATTATAAGGTTGTCGGTAACTAGCTAGCTCTTGATAAAATATTCCAATCTTATTTTGTCTGGGCCGTTACAAATAAACTAGTCTGTACTGAAATTTCAGTAAGGATTTATAAATCAAATGCAACACATTTATTGTTATATCTCTTCATCTTTAGACCTCCAAATTCAAACATTAATAAAAGTTATCCACTACCGCTTGTGAAGCATAAAAATAAACCAACCAATATGCAATAAAAATAAGAACTATTGTCTGGATACTAAAAGGTTAATTCTTACAGGTTTTATACAAACTCTTGAACCACAGCTAACATGTGCCTGCAAACAGCCTCATTGAACACTAAATGTTGCCTTTGCAAGCAAATGAAATAAGGGCTTCGTTCTCTGTTTAAACTCAATCTACATTCTGCTGAGATCAACTTAATAGTAGAAAGACAGAAAATAATTCTGTTGAATTTTAAAAAAACGAAAGAGATCTGGATATTCTCTAAGCCAGTTTCGCAGTAATAATCAATTTAAAACAAAAAAAGGGTAAAAATAAAGCCTGTATATCATTGATGTATTAGTACATATCCTGTCGAAGGAAATACAGTGTGAATATGTGTTGGAAAAGCATTGACAAAGAAGCATACTTTATAGGTACTGTGTGCAGGAACTATTGCAGATTAAACAATATTCAGACCGATAAGCAAGAGTCTTAGAAATGTCAAACTGCAGCGTCACATGTTAACAAGTCTAAAAGAAAATGTGAATGCAATTTTTCATGCTGAATTGCTGCGCTAAAACCATATTATGACTCGCAAACACGATGCTCGAAAATCATAAATTAATCTACCACATAAACCCTTATGTCCATGCTTCGAAAGCTGATATAATTATTCAATCGCTCGTGGCTGTATTTATAAGTAATGTATCCCATCCCCTAACGTGTTAGAGGCCACAAAAATCAGTCCGATACAGAACAGTCTATCCTCCTCTCGCCCATTCAAATTCACAGTTCTCGACTTTCTCTGGAAAAGTTCACATCGACCAAATTGAATCGTCTTTCGACGGTCGATTGTAACTATGGGATGGGAAAGCGGGGAGTGGGAGGGAAGTTCGGAATGGATGCTTCGGAACTGTGAAGTGACAAATTGCTGGGGAGGATGTCTTCCTACGAAGCAACAAAAGAAACCTAATTCCACGCTTTCTGTCGCCATCACCCGCCTCTTCACGGCCAACCTCACCCACCACTGCTGGAAAACTAGCTTCGAACGCGGGTGTTAATTTAGAGGCGGTGTTTCTGAGTGGGGAAGGGGAGCTTAGTTCCCGATAGGCAGGCAATGCGGGAGCAAAGGGGTAAAAGGATTCTTTCCTGGGACAAGGGTGGCTGCGATTCAATCTGTCTAAAGTTTGATCGAGGAAGTAGACAGTTCCAGAAAGCGTTGTCTAAGAATGGATAAGATATTTGTTTTCCATAAAACTATATTTTAACGCATTTTTGCAGTGTTAATTTACCTACTGCAAATGGAAAAGCGAACTCCAAGGAAGGCGAAAAATATTTATTTTCCATATAAGTTGGAAAATGTGTTTGGAATGCATTTAAAAGATATGATTGTCAAATTCATGACATTATACATACATACATACATATATATATATATAATCAGCATTTTTGCTCTCATAAATTTTGTTTTATTTAATTGCGATAATAATTATAAGATATTGAAACCAGTGGAATTCCATATTTAGAAAATTTTGTACAGTCAGTTTTGTGTTCATGGAGTGATTTGTGCGAAGACTGATATTCGCACAAATATATATAGATAGATCATTAGTATAGTGTTGTGTTCACTATAATAATATTAATACGTAACGTTGCCTTTTCGGAATAAAAATTTTGTGGTAATTTATTTTGTACAAAAATTTGGTGCAATCATTATTTTTGGTTCAAAGGGGCAATTTGCGCAGAAGGACTATTAATTTCGTTTTGGCATTTTGCGTTGATTCGGTGTTGTTTCACTTTTCAAATTGTTGCCAGCAAATATTATCGCCCTGTATTATATTTAAAGAAATTAAATAATGAAAAATCTGCATAAATGTACATATGTTTCTCACATTGTGATAAAACAATGGTACAATGATCCAGAAAATTTTGAATAACGTAATCCTCCACCGAATATGCGCATCTGGAAGCCCAAATTTGAAATTTGGAATTTGTTTTATTATCGATTGCATATTTTATAAAACTTTAACGAATTTTTTATTACAAACTCAAGGATTTCAAAGCGAGCAATGGCAACGTTTTACAGAAAAATAATTTTTATCTCCAGCGCGCGAGATTGTGTATTGGAAATGCGAAAGATATGCTCATTTTAAAATTATTTTGCAATAATGTTCTGGAAGTGAATTTTATGGTTTACGTGCGAAGAACATGATATTTAATAAATAAAGGTAACACACAAATTGTTAAAAACCACCCCTTTGGACGTAATTTAAAATCTGAAACCATTCAGATGTTTTCTTTTTTTTAATTTGAAATTTTTGTATTTTATATTTTTTTATTTCATATTTTACTTAATTTCATTATTTGCTATATTGTTTTACTTATTATTACCCTATTTATTTACTGTTATTTTTCTCATTCTTGCACGATCTTAAGTAGATTATTTTTAGATTTAAAAATTAAGCCTTGCTTTACATCACAGTTCTGAAATCAATTACATAAAATACTTTACTGCTTTTATCTGCGTGAACCTCTCAAAGTAATTAACTGTATTCATTCAAATTAAGAAACTTTTATTTTTGTTTTTAATAAGGAAGAAGCGAAGTGATTTGTTTCTCTGACATTTTATGCATATTTTCGTTAAGAATAGTTTAAATGTTTTGAGTCTGAATTATTAAATAGTATCAATGTAAGAAAAAAAAGGAGAAGAACATTTCTAGGAACCTAAAATGTTTCAAATGTATATATTATAACACTCTAAAACGAGGAACTTGGAAGCAACATACTTATTGAAACGCAACAAGATAACCATGGCAGCGCATTCTATTTTTAAAACATTCCCTTTTAAAAAATGGCCGTTTTGAAACTGTCAGAAGAAGCTTTTAGAACAAATAATCTGTAGAAACAAATCCAAAATGGCCGTTTTCTCTTGATTTTCAAAAATATAATGGCAGAAGCAATCTTCAGTCTAACGAGTAATATCAAAATGGTTTTCAAGAATATGAGTTCAAAACTGGCAAACAAAGTAGAGAAAGCATTGATGATATTAATCACAGAACAATAATAATTAGATTACTATTTCTGAGATGTGGATAAGTAATTCAGATACTGTAAGGATTGTTTTTCAGGAGCGAGTATTGTGCACGTAATTAGTTATAAACTTTCTTATAGGTATTTAGCATTGAATAATATTCTTGTACCATCAAACGCAAGAATATGCATAAAATAAGCGACAAAGGGGAAACGCTGTTATCATGTTAGAGAACTAATGCAATTAATATGAAGACCTATTATAAGGTTATTTTCTCTCTCCTTCCAGCATGACTTTGTGGTGTAATGGTAGCAGACTCGGCGCGTATTCGAGAGGTTCAGGTTCGAGTTCTGGAGAAGGCATTGCACATTTTTCATATCTTCTGCCTTAAAATAAACTAATCATTCTACAAATGGAACCCGAATTAAAAGATGATTGACGATAATTTGTCACCTCCATGATTGGATCTCCTAATCATCAGGCTCCCCTTAAAAGGAGGAGTGTATAAGGTATTTTCTCCCTTCTTCCAGCATATCTCCGTGGTGTAACGGTAGCACACTCGGCGCGAATTCGAGAGGTCCAAGTTCGAGTACCGGCGACCGCGTTGCTCATTTTCCAAGTCTCCTGCTTCAAAAAATCCTAATTACTCTGTACTATAACCACATCATGTTCGCAATAAATTGCATAGCAACCTGTCTTGAACAAAATAGAAATGAAAAAGGAGTTTGATATCATTTACATTTACAACGAGGGTATCCACGAAGAAGTTTTTTCTTATCCTTGAAGAAGCAAGGTTGCCATTTTGTTTCACTTAACTTTCCACCTCCAAAACGTAATTGTTTTTCTCATTAACCTTAAACTTGGCTTTTAAAATTGATCTCGAAACTGAAGAAAGTTAGTTTTTTATGTCATTAGAGTACAAAAGTTTTTCCATAATTATACTTTGAAGGTTTTACATTTTTATTCATTATTTATTTGTAATGTAACCACTATTTAATTTTAGAAATAATTTTTAAAAAAATGTTAGCCAGTAATACTGATCATTTTACTTCAAACATATATCACTTATCCTGTCAAACATATATCCTTTGGAAATATTAATTCATTTTTTACTTCCTTGTACCAAGTAAAAAGGAAGTATTGTAATTTCAAAAAAATTCGGGTATCATATTTCAACGAAAATATCTATTTTGACCGCTATCGAATGCAATTTGACGATGTTTTTGAGTGGCATTCGTACGTAAGACCAAAATAAAGGACTCTTTTATCCCCCAAAAATCATAAAACTGATTTAAAACGGATTCTGAAGAGATTTTTTCGTGGCGTCTGCGCGTATGTACATACGAACGTATGAAATTTTGGATATAGGACTGCTATAACATGTAGATGTGCACATTCTATTTTGGTTGCAATGGGCCACAACAAAAGTATATATATATATATCCACTCTGTAACTCGGCTCAGTGAGCTCTGTTTTTTTTTATTCTTGTATGTTAGTAAATTGTGCACTTTTTGCTTATAAAATGATTTAATTATGTTGTTCTTACCTTCCAGTTAAGGTTTTTATTCCATTAGTAAATCTGAATGCAAAATTTGTAGAATTATCAACAGTGTAAAAGTTGTTGAAGTGCGGCTAAGCCTAATCATTTTTCTCATGCGGTTATATTTGTTCGCATTTGAAACTTAGGAGACTAGTGGATTTGTTGCCAATCTAGAGAAACTAAGCTTAGCAATAACAAAGATAACGCCTTCATTTATTATTGCGAATTAAATCGTGCTTAATCCATTCTGGAATTTATTCGAGGAAATACGCGTTTAAGTCCTAATTTTTAATATAGATATTTTGAGTTTTTATGTATTTTTGCCTTGTCGCGAAGTGAGAACTGAATTAATTGAATGAGAAATACTGAACAGTCTGTGAAAAACTCTTTTTTTGTTTGTTGTTTAATTTCTTTTGCGCATCGTTTTAGATTTATTATAGTCTTTGAATAGAACAGTGGCAACAATTAGCTAATTCTCCAGATGATATACATAATTTTTGTGCATTGTGATGAGTTATGAAATGAATGAGATGTAACGTTGTTAAGTCAAACTAGCGCCAGAATGTCGCTGTGGTAAACGAATATGGTGAATTTTAAAGAGCGTATTTATTCTATTGTGTTTATGCGCTGTCGATGAAGTAGATTTAATTCAATCCAATAAGTTTAAGTGAAATGCAAAATTCATATAATTTAATATTCCGTACAAGGAAATCCTGTGTACACATCACATTTTTTACTTTACACTAGCGGGCAAGCCCGCTCAGCCCTCTCAGCTGGGCTACACCATTCATATATATAACATGTGTTTTTTCATATATATAACATGTGTTTTTACCTGACAGCTTGCGGGGAAGGCCGCCCGCTTTATTCGCGTTTGCATCCACAAGATACTGGATACACGTTACACATGCGGAAAACCACGAAAACACACATTCGGCCAACCCGTTCGCCGGTATTCGAAAATTGGACCGTACTACCAGTCTTCAGCGATTTTACTCAGGCTGCGCCCCCTTTATTGACGCTTTATTACACTATTGGAACTACATAATTCTTTTATAACAGTCTTTTATTTTTAGCTTTGTTGGCATATTTTCCAAGATTTCATTCAGATAGTTCTAAAAGATTTATAAAAAATCATCTAAAATGCATTTTAAACGTTAGATGTTTGTGTAATTTACATCTAATGAATAAAACATTTCCATATCAAAGTACATTACAAAATTATTTTGGGTATTTAACTATTAGTTATTATTATTTTATTAAAACTTTCAATTTACTGGCTTTTTAGTATTATTTTTATATTTTGATATATTGTGTATAGTTTTTAGGTTT
>KK121454.1:495521-514013 GCA_000611955.2 Stegodyphus mimosarum
TCAATAAGCAAGAGTTTCTAAATTATTTTTGTTTTGCTTTTAAATAATTTTGTTTTCTACCTATTGACCTTTAATCAGTTTTCGTAGTCTTTTTACTTGTTTAATTTCTGAAAATTCTAATTAGTTTAATTTCATTTTAATTTCTGTTTGAGTATTTTACAACATTTGATTTTACTTTTGGTTTTGAATTTTTACCCTTGCCTATTTGAATAACGCAACACGAAATGAGTAATTGAAGATTTAGGTTTGGAGACAAATTCCCCTTGATAAGTCTGTCTTCTGCCTGCTCAAAAATTATTCACTTATGCTAATTTGTCTTAGATTTAAAAACAAATTGAGACTAATTTTTTGGATTATGTAATTTTTTAATTATTTTTCTCATGGTGCATTTAATTTAACTATGCTCTTAGAATTTAAATGATATTGTAAATTGGTTCACAGCAATAATTAATTTAACTTTTGCAATTATAATTAATTTTAAATTTATATTTGCTTTTTACAAATAGAGAATATTTGTTAAATTCAAATTTCATTCCTTGCAGCAATGGCGCTAGAGGATTTTTAAAATTTAATTTAACTTTTCTATTTTCTTGTGAAGCATATATATATAAGCTGTATTTACATGATCTGACATTGTAAATTCTATTAGGTGACTCTTTCAGTTTAATAACATTTGAAGACATCTTCAAGAGATTCAAGTAAAGCTATATTACAGTACCTCAAACATATATTAAATATTAAAATAACACGTAAAATATCTGATGTGTACACCACACGATTTCCTTGTACGGAATATGAAATTATACGCAATTTTCCGGTGTTTCATTTAAAAATGTTAAATTAACAGTTAACGAATTTTGAATTAAATCTACTTCGTCGATAGCGCATAAACCACATTTAAAACAAATGCACTCTTTAATGTTTATTATATTTATTTACCATAGCCACACTTCGGCTCTAGGTTCACTTAATAGCCTTACATCTCATTCATTTTATAACTCAGAGTGCGTAAAATATTATAGCATCTGAAGATTTACTACAAGTTCTATTCAGATACTATAATAAACCTAAAACGATGTATAAAAGAAATTAAACAAATAAGAAAGCACAGACGATTTTCAAGACGATTCAGCGCCGCTTACCAAATGCGCATGCACTACTAATTACTTCAGTTCCTCACTTCGCGATAAGGCAAAAATACATAAAAAATTAAAAATATTTTCATTAAAAACCGAAAGATATAGAAAAACATAAAACACCAAGTACAGTTAAAACAATCATAAAAACAATTTTTACAATTAAAATTACAATTTGTACGCAAAAACAAGCTAATAACTTAAACGATAATTCCAGAAGAATCAAGCATAATTTAATTCGCAATAATAAGCGAAGACGTTACTTTGTTGTTGCGAAGCTTAGTTTCTCTAGATTGGCAACAAATCTACTATTCTGCTAAGCTTCACATGTAAACAAATATGGCGTAATCATAACGAAAAATTAGTCTTAGCCGCACTTAAAAAAACTTTTAAATTGTTGATAATTCCACAATTATTGCATGCAGGTTAACTAAAGGCATAAAATCTTAACCAAAAGATAAGAACAACATAATTCAATCATATTTAAAGCAAAAAGTGCACACTTTACGAACATATAAAAGTAAAGGAACTGAGCTCACTGAGCCGAGTAACAGAGTGGATATATGCATACATGTATTTATATACTTTTGGTGCGGCCGATTACACCTAAAATGCGAGGTGCACATCTACATGTTTTAGCAGTCCTATATACAAAATTTCAGCGTTCTGAGGCTAGTCGTTTTTGAGTTATGCGAGATACATACATACGTACGTGCGTACGTACATACGTAGGCACAGACGCCACGAAAAAATCTCTTCAGAATACATTTTAAATCAGTTTCATAATTTGGGGGGGTAAAAGAGCTCATTAATGTGTCCTTATGTTTAGATATTACGCAAAAACATCGTTAAATTGCATTCAATAGCGTTCAAAGTGGGTATTTTTGTTTAAATATGAGACCTGAAATTTTTCGCGATTAAAATACTTCCTTTTTACCTCGTACAAGGAAATAGGAACTTATAAACTACTCAGTATTATTATTATTATTGTGATAAACAAGATAAATTGTCCAATATGTTTAAAACTGCATTCCGTAATATGAACATGAATAGTTAACGAATTGAAGTATCGTAAACAAGTACTGTGTCTCACAAGAAAACATTTCTCTTAAGTTAAAATGTTTATACTACAGTGATTTCCTTTACAGTAGATCAAGGTCATTAACATAGCTATTTGGGTATCTTTAGCAATCCACTTAGATTCCATTAATATGAATTAATTGTGTTTCGTGACGTCATGAAGATGAGGGCCTTCCAGATTTTTTCTCCTGACATATTGTTCTTTTAAAGTTTACACGATCTGGAATTTGGACCACTGGAACTTGCTTCCAAACCACTCGTGCATTGCCACTAAGCTGAAACAAGCTCCAGCATTCGAATATTTAATTTTAATAATAAATGTTAGCGAAAAACTGCTGTAATCACTCCTTTTTAATTTCGTTGTGCGAAGTGAAAAAGGAAGCATTGTAATCGCTAAAAATTTCGGGTACCATATTTCAACGAATATATCCGCTATCGAATGGAATTTAGCGATGTTTTTGAGTGACATCAGAAGGAAGGACAGAATAAAGGACTCTTTACCCCCCAAACGAATTGTAAAAGTGATTTAAAATGGATTCCGAAGGGAATTTTTCGTGGCGTCTGTGCGTACGTACATACGTATGTATTTCGCATAACTCAAAAACGAGTAGCTTCAGAACGTTGCAATTTTGTATACAGGACTCCTATAACATGTAGATGTGCACCTCCTATTTTGGTTGCAATCGGCTACACCAAAAGTATATAAATCTATGTATATATAATACCACTCTGTTACTCGGCTCAGTGATATCAGTTTCTTTATTCTTATATGTCTGTAAATTGTGCTTTTTTTTTGCTTTAAAAATGATTGAATTATGCTGTTCTTATCTTCCGGTTAAGGTTTTCATGGCTTTAGTAAATCTGCGTGCAAGATTTGTAGAATAGTCAACAGTTTAAAAGTTGTTTAAGTGTGGCTAAGCCTAATTATTATTACTATAGCAGTCATATTTGTTTACATTTGAAACTTAGTAGAATAGTGAAATTGAAGCCAATCTTGAGAAACTAAGCTTCGCAACAACAAGGATAATGCCCTCTTTATTATTGCAAATTAAATCACCGTTAATAAATTCTAGAACTTATTCGAGGGAATAAGTGTTTAAGATTTACTTCCTAATTTTTTATATAGATATTTTGAGTTTTTACGTATTTTTGCCTTGTTGCTAAATGCAAACTGAACTAATTGAATGAGAAACAGTCAATCGTCTGCAAAAAACTGGTTTATTTCGTTTATTTTATTTCTTTTATACATCGTTTTAGATTTATTATATTATTTGAAAAGAACATGTTGAAACGATTAGATAATTTTTCAGGTAATATAATTTTTGTGAATTCTGAGTTATAAAACGAATGAGATATAATGCTTTAAAGTGAACCTAGTGCCAGAGTGTCGCTATGTTAAAAAAATATAGTGAATTTTAAAGAGTGCGTTTATTCTATTGTGGTTTGTGCGCTATGGACGAAGTAGATTTAATTCAATCCAATAAGTTTAAATGAAATGCAAGAAAAATGCGTATAATTTAATATTCTGTAGAAAGAAGTCATGTGGTGTACACATTAGTTTTTTTAAATTTAAATGCTACTGGATTATCCTTTTGCTGTTAATATTCGAGAAAATGTAATATAATCGAAAATGAAATAAAATGAAAGGTAATCAAAATAAAAGGAAAACTATTAAAGTATATTCTGAAAATAATGGAAACATATACATTAAATAGAAATATACAGTAGCCCCATATTTCTTGAATACATATAAATACAGAGATTCCTATTCGCATTTAAAGAAAATTGATTCCGTCTATATATGAGCATTTAATTATTTAGATTTTACAGTCATTTCAAACGGATCTCTAAGAACAGTTGTTCCCGAAGCTATGTTTCCTACAAAATCTGTAATAATTTAAAATAAGAAGAACATTATAAATCTCTATCCGCCTGTTTCATTCACCTTTTTCTGTAAACATTTTTAGTAGTTTGTGCAGAAGACCATTCCAACAATTTCAAATTCCTCGATTGTTTGCTGTTGTGTTTTAATGAGAGTGAAACAAGAATGACATCATAGCGATAGTCTTATCTGTAATGAGTACCAGGTCATATTTCGAGATTCTGCTTGTTACTATACATTTCAGATATTTTGAATGAAGTGATGTGGAAATGAACATTTCATATCGGAACACCATAATATTGGGAAGTCATTAGTAGAAAGATGGGGGAAATCATTAGTTTAGATGAAAGATTGTTGCTTAGAAATCAAAAGATGTTTCCGATCTGTAATCTTGGAAGATAAATAATTTCATACTCGGAGTAAATATTTGTCTTCTAGAATGATTTCAGTAAAAATTAATTTTGCTTTGATTGGTGCATGCATCAGACATTTTTTGTGATAAATTGTGTGTGTTTGCGTATATGTATTTCTTAGAAGTTGTTATTATTCTGCTGCGAACAAACATTGCAGATGTCTGCAGCCATCTACAAAAGAACGTGGTAAAAGTATCGGAAAAGAAATTTGAGAATCATGCTAAATAGGCATTACACGTAAATATTTCAGTCACGAAATTTACCACTAATAATAATTAGTCATACTACCCTTAAGTATGCTTAATAAATATAAATTGGCAAACGTAGTTTTGCAGTTTATGAACCCGCAAAAAAAGTCACGCTTAAGTGTAAAACGTGATAATCACCCAAAATGTTCTGACCAAAAACAGTCTTACCTCAACGTTGAGAGTGCAAATGACTCGTTTACAAATTGTAAATTTCGTTTAAGCAAGTAATGCCGTGGCTTAGATCAATGGTTTCCAGACTGTGAATAGCTAGAAAATTGTTAAAGATTTTCTGTTTTTTATATTTGAGCAATAACCTCTCTCTCTCTCTCTCTATATATATATATAAAGAAGAAAATCTTTGTGTTTGCTTGTCCTCTGATAACTCAGTCACTACTACAGCTATAGTCACCAAACTTTCAACAATCCTTTTTTGGATCCTGGAAAAGGTCGACGTCCATTTTTTTTCCAAAAAAAGTAGCTAAAATCAGAGATATTAATGAAAACCTGTAAAAAACGATAACTTTCGCCCTCATTTTTCCCAGCGGCAACAGTCTCGCAAGCTGGAGATGAAAATTTGCTTTATCTCGAACGTTGTGCCACTGCTCGCTTTCAAATCCTAGAGTTTGTTAATAAAAAATTTCTAAGTTTTACGATGAAATAAAAATTGCCAAACATTAAATACGTTATTCTGGATTCCAAAAATTCGTGGGACGTCTTTTTGGCTGTTCCCATCTTCGTACGATTTAATCGGCCAAAATATTAATTAAAAACTTTGAAAGCGCTAATTTTCTCACTCAATTTTTCCGAGTGGCAACAGTGTCGCGCGTTGGAGATAAAAATGCTTTATTTCGAGAAGTGTTGCTAATGCTCGCTTTCAAATCGTAGAGTTTGTTAATCAAAAATTTGTAAATTTTACAAAATCTATACATATAAAGAAGAATGTCTGTTTGTTCGTTCGTTCGCTTTATTGATTTCTGATTAATTATGATCAATGTTTTGACACATTTAATTGATTAAAATTTGAATATAGGCAAAATATTAGATGGACTTTGAGCGCTTACGACCATTTGATTGGAAAGACGAAAATTATCATAAACTGCGCGTCTTCGTTGCTAATATAATGAGAGAGAATTAGCTTATTTTTCTATCGAAATTTTTTATGTGGGTTCCATATCGCATCAGACTGAAATATGTATAACTATGAATCGTATTTTTTGTATCGTTATTAGAGAAGGATTACAAAGGTATACAGCTGTTTGTTGTCAATCTAACTTAGTTGGCATCGGGTACTTTCGCTAGTTTATATATAAGTATGAATTAATTTTTTATAATTACATTTATTTGTATATAACTCTTTTATTATTTAATAACTTTTGTTTAACTGGTTTTATTTCTGTATCTATCAGACCTGCATGGATTCAACTGACTTCTTTCCAGAGTTAACTGGATTGAGAAGTTTACTTAACAAAAATATAGGCGTTAATTTGAACATATCCTATATCCAAATTCCGTTTTTCAAAGATTCACCTGATTTAGGCTTTCAAAAAGAAGTAATTCTGTCAAACGTTAGCACTAGCTCTTTAGCTCTTTATTAGAGGCTCATCATCGAACTTGAAGAAAATTATTAACTATTTCACAAAACAAATTTTAAATGAAGTCAAGCTTTTGCGATTATTTTCTGCTCAAAATGTCTCAAAATCAGCAAAAATATACAGAGTGATTGCTAGTAAAATCATTGTCATAGTTGAAGAATAGTGATTACTACATCTTTAATGAATACCTTCACAATGCTGTATTCTGTTCATGATTGTAAATGTAACTTTGAAAATCATTGTCTAAATTTGTTATGATATTTTTTATGTTTTTCATGAAATATGTAAATATGTGATGTGTAATTGCAGAGTTTGGCTTCCTTTGGAAGCATAAATTAGTTCCCAACTCCTATTAGACGCATAGGGAATTATCGTTGTGTCTGAAATAGCTATAGAGACTTGGAAAAGATTTTAAACGTTTCATTAAAACAGAACATTAAACATAAATGCATTTCTTATGCTAACAGAATCAACCAGCACTTACGGCGATATAACTAAAGTAACAGACAGATTCAAATTTAAAACGTAGAATAAACTTTAATTATTTAGTCAACGACTACATAATTAAATTTAAATCCAAGCTGGTTCAAAAATTCTAACCGGCATGTCATACTTAAATGTCGACAGGAATAATGCAAAGCCGAATAATGACAAACATATCAGAGCTGTCAGGGACTACGTAACGTGGCCACTAGGGGCAGAAACACGCTGTGTCTTACAATCCGAAGTCCCCAGCTAAAATACTCTCTAACACAATTTATGTTCTGGTGAGGAAATGGAAAGGAGCGGTTGTAGTAAAACTGAAATTATGAATAACTGATTAATGTAAATAACGATTCTTATATAATTTTAAACAGAAAATAGTTTTGTAAAAGTTGGTTCCAAGTCGTAGAAAGTCAGAAGGGTGTTAGTTATATTTCTCTTTACTTTATTAAAATAACCAGTTTTATTGTTGTTACGTATCCTCCTGATCCTAAGATGTCTACCTGAATTTAGCCCATGAATCAGTCATGACCAGGAAAAGATCACTTGTTGTTGGCTAAAGTCTTGAGTATCTTGTGGGTGATTATGAGTGCCTCTTTTGATCAACTAATGCCCAATTCAAGGATCTTCTGCATTTCTTTACCAATTTCTTCACTGACTTTTGGACTTTCTTCACCAACTTCTGGATGGGGACTGTTGGCTTGACGACATTTTAAGCATTCCCATGTCCCGAAGATAGTATGTTCTGATCAGGCTAACTTATCTGAGAATAATAGCAAACAAAGTTGAGAAATTTATTGCCGAGAGCAACGTGGGGTTTGGGCGCCTTATAGGTGAGGTACAAATTTGCTAAGCTCCATCTCAGTTTTAATGGAGAGTTAGTTCACTATGGAATTCTCGAAGGATCCAAGGATCTCTTACCCCTTTTCTTTGCCACAAAACCTCTCCAAAGGACTTTCAGGTTGCCATGTATTTTAAGTACCCGTATGCCGCAAAGATTCTATACCCTTGCAAATATAAGCGAAACCTCTCGAAATAACTTTCGGCTCGTCATATATAAGTACCCATATTCCGAAAAGACACTATACACCTGACTTCTCCGAGATCAGAATCCGAACCCAGTGATGCGGCAGCCAGAAATGCTAACATTGATCTCATACCAATCAGGACGATGCAAACACATTTTACAGTCAGGAGAAAAAAAAGCTTCCTTTGCATTTCAAACCTACGCCCAAGGATGTAGCAACTGCCCCTCATAATCACCATTCTGATCACCGACATTTCTTAACAATACTGACATGCGAAGCGTTTTGCTCACGGGAAAAGAAATATGTTTCTAGGTCATACTTTTTTTCAATATTTCTAAGGAAATGCTGCTGAGACTTGTTGAAATCCTGTAAACATATTGTACCCATCTTTCATGCATGGTAACATACGTATATTAAATGTATAAAACGTATCTGGATCATGCTGAAATATAATCAAAGGAAATCTGAAAGCTCTCAGATTTTATATTACGCCCAAAGGGACTAACTTTTAAATGAGCATATCTTTAGAATTTCCGATACACAGTCTCGCGCGCCGAGGATAATTTTCCCCCCGTACAGTGTTACCATTGCTCGCTTTGAAATCATTGAGTTTGTTAATCAAGAATTTGTTAAAGTATTACAAAATATGACATCGCTAATAAAACGAATTCCAAATTCCAAATGAGGGCTTCCAGATGCCCATATTCGGCGGAAGATTACGTTATTCAAAATTGGATGGCTCTATGTACCGTTGTTTTATCCCAATGCGAGAAACGTACATGCATTTATACATATTCTTCATTATTTAATTTCTTTGAAGTTAATGCGGGTCTGTAATATTTGGTGGCAACAATTTGAAGAGTGATACGCCGTTTATAGTGATCAAACATATAGATTTATACGAACCTAAAACTAGAACCTAAAATTTATTATTGAAATATATGCATGTAATATTATGTAAAAAAATTCTGTAAAACTGCTCACCTTCTTGTTCCTGTTCTATGAACGTTTCGGCCTTTGCTCTTACATGGTAACTTTTTTTAATTAAAAAAATAAGATGATAATGCAAAGTTTATTGCAAACGACGAATGAAGACTTAAAGATCTAGCCATTTCGATAAAGCAAAAAAATAGTCTTTATATATGTTAAAAGGCTTAAGCACAGACCTGTTTAAGGTAAACTTTCCAAAAACCTGACCAAAAGAGTAAAATAAAGTTATAATTTGTTTCGTAGCAACTCGAAGCTGCGTAAACTATATTAAAATGCACAAAACCAACAATACAATTATAGCCTTATACAATTATAGTCTTACCTCTCTTATGACAGAAGCATCAAATATAATATATCCATCCCTACATTAAAAGAAGTGAAAATGAACTGATTGGTGATTTAAGCCTCAATGACTCCATACATTTATCTTCAAAGCCCAATTGAAATGAGACATCGTAACTCTTTCTTAGTCGATAAAGCCGCGTTAAAACCTTTTCCTGTGGGCTATAGGGACCAACTTTGAATGTATTAGGACCCTTTAGACACCAATTTGAAAAGGAAAGGCCAGAAAAACAAATCGGCAGGGTCTTACACTTCCTAACCCAGATTAAGGAGTAAATTTTGAATGTCCATTGTTTATTGAAATTTCTTGAGACAGATTTAAAGTAATGAAAGTGCAGGACATTCATGTGACCCAACCCCCTGGAAAAGTAATAATACATAATAATACACTGCAATGATGTGATGATAATCACGATGTCGTGCAACATTTGCTTTTTTTTATCGTTTTGCATCATTTGAAGCAAACAGGAGTTTTATACCAGTTTAAGGCTTGCTTAAAAGTCTTAATTAAAATGTTATATATTAGTTAAAAATAAAAACTTTAAAGCCTGTATTAACTTCTCGTTTCTATTCAACTCTGCCCAACAGCGGCCGAGCGGCAAAGTCGCTGAACTCTGGTAGTTCCGACCTGGGTTCGATCTAGGAGAACGGGCCGGCTGCAAGGGCGTTTTAGTGGCTTCTCCATGCGTTACGTGTATACGAGCCAGCCTGCCTTAGCAAGTCATCCACGAAGGCATCACTCCCATTAGGCAGATGGCCGTAGTGTGCTTTGCCATAATAAACGAAAACAATCTATTCAGCTCTACTTTTTCTTCATTGTTCAATAATTCCTACTCCATTTTAGTTTGACGAAGAACTCAAAATCACTTTAATACTAAAATAAAAACAGCTGCAATTTCTCTTCATCCGATCAGAAAAATATTATCTGCCTGAAGATTTAAATGTAACGTATAAATCATGATTACTATTTCACGAACAAAATGTATTATTTAATGGATTATATGGGATTTAATCGGTAAATAACTTATTCCCAAAAGGGAAATTATAGAATAAAATTAACTAACATAAAAGTAAATATTAAACGTATTATTAAATGGTATATTTTGGATCACGAGGGACTAAGAAAAGAAAGAATTATTTTTCTCGGTTGAAAGTTTTACATCACTACTATTGCTGTCTTTTTTACCATGCTTCAAAGTTTCATATGGATTTTTTGTCCATTAAATTCCGCGTTAATGAAAGGTATTACGCTAAATGCTTTGCTGAAAATAAATCCGTATAAAGCGCATGATATTTAATTGAAACTAACAACGTACATATTGGAGCGCCTTTATTTTTTTAAGTTTAATAAAACATCAGTGTTTAGTACGTATTGCACAAAAGGATCAAATGGAATTTTTCCATCAAATCTAAATATTCGATTTACCATATACCGGGATTTATAAGGGGATGAAAATTTTAATAAAAATAAACGATTATTTTCACAAACATTATATACATTGTTTTACAAGTTAAAATAAGCATGTTGTCTGAAATGATTTACTGCTGTCAGAAAACTGTTTTTACAAGTATAAGGCTAGGAAGTATGATCTTTGTCATAAGAAGATGTTTGCACTGAAAGCAGACGTTCATTGCGAAATATTTGTTATCTGTTTATTTGAGTTTAACTTTTGGATCCTTTTTTTAACTTTCGGATCTTTTGTAATGATTCTGGCATTAGATCGGCAACTGTTTGGGTACACCGGCTTCGATCTATACTTTGGCTTATTTTATTGGCATCCCGATATACTGGGCCACTGCAGCAGAAATTAACAGAGTGAAATATAGAAATATATAAAATAAAAAGATGACTTCTTATTTGAAGGTCTAATGACTTGTTTAAAGGGGAATTTATGATGATTACAGCCACTTTTTTCCAAATCCCCTTTCCCTCTTATAAGTTGACACTTTTAAAAGTACGGTAAACTATTTTGGAGCTTTTAATGTATTTTAAAGTTTTTGTAAAGTACTGTAAGGCATTTTGGATGGAAATTTTGGCACAGCTGTCGAAAAACGCAAAAGCCGGAAACAGCATAATGATATGGCTTTGGAAGATAAGGTTGTAGAGACATTAGGTTAATTACAAGCAGGAGAGATGAAAAACATGCATTGCCTTCGCCGGAGATCGAACCACGGATCTCTGAAATACCGGCTCAGTGTGCTGACCATTACACCACGAAGGCACGCTAAGAATGTGGGAGATATACCTTATAAGGTTATAAAGTAATATGGAATGAATTCTAATGAAAAGCTATACAATATCTTTAGAACGTGCATCTTTAACATTAGATTAATTCCTTCTAGTATTTCATTTCTAAAAATATGACATTTAAAAATTGCAAGTTTTTCAATCTACCAATAATTGTCGAGGAAATTGGAAATTTCAGTTATTTTTAGCCCAAAAAAGCGTTAGCACACAAACGCTATTCAGAAACGGCCTTTTGCGTCGTTCGCTAGAAGCGACGAAACACTTTTAAATTGTTGCCACCAAATATTATGGTTGTGTATTATATTTAAAGAAATTAAATAGTCAAGAATTTGAATTAATGTATGTATGTTTCTCGCACTCTGTGAAAAAACGGCGGTACCTAGAGCCATTCCATTTTGAATAACGTAATCCTCTACCCGAGCAGGAGCAAACGAAAGCCCGAATTTTGAATTTCGAATTTGTTTTATTATCCATTTCATATTTTGTAAGCCTTTAATGAGTTTTTGATAAACAAACTCAACGGTTTGAAAACGAGCAGTAGAAACACTTTACAGCCAAAAAAAAAAAATTATTTCCAGCGCGCGAGACTATCTATCGGAAATTCTAAAGATATGCTGCTTTTAAATATTTTGTGATATTATTGTTGAATTGAATTTTGTGTGGTTTAAGTGCTAAAAACATAATATTTAATACTTAAAGGTAAGACACAAAATGTTAAAAAACGCCTCTTTGGGGTTAATGTAAAATCTAAAAGCTTTCAGATTTTTTTATTCTCAAATATTAAAATAAGGTACATTGTCTGAAACTGAAACACAAAAACATTGTATGGAATCAAACACATCAAAGCTATATTTACCTACATCTGATTTCTTGTAAGTGATAAGAAGGAAAGATAATCAAGAAATTTTCTGTATTGTATCATTTTACTTATGATAAAATGCGAAAAAAAGTGCAAAACTAGTTTTCTATTAGTTAAATGCATATTTGTATAAATGCATTTTATTACCGAAATCGAAATTAATACGCGCATTTAAATAGGCATTACGTATCTCGTCATACATAATGATTTTAGTATCCATACAATAACATAAATAATTATACATTTAATGGCGGGTTTAAGTGTTACGAAACCTCCGAATCATACGTCATTTATTTAAAGATACAGATCTGAGGCGCCACTTTCTTAGACAGAGGTAAATTCCTGCTATGTATTCTGGTGTCCTCCTGCGCTTTCAGTTAATTCAAAGTCGAACTCAATCTCGCCTCTGCTGCCTGAGTTGCGGGCAGTGATTAGCTTTAACATAGATTACAGCAGCACTCCTCCCCATTCATTTGCGACCAGCATCCGTTTTGTCATGGAAACAATCCTCTCAGCAGTCAAACCATTTCCTTCCCTTCCGGACATTCGGTTGCCCGCTGACCCTATTGAATCGATGCGCTTAATCAGAGTTCATAATGCAAGTTCTCTCTGTGCGAGGATATAGTTCCTCCCCCTGTGTAGGCCCGGCCCAGTCAGTTGGATCTAGGTTGCCCTGGAAAGGTTTAACACACCTTACCGTAAACTGTCTGTGGTACAGTGAGCCCATTTTGATTGACAAATTCTCTTATGAGTGGCGGCACTGGCATAGCTCTTGCCAAATGGACAACCCGGAGATATGTAACTAGAATGAGAACATTCCTCTGGAGCACTGGGTTGCGAAGGTAAATCCTTCAATCTGTAGTTGTCCAGTTGCTTAAATGGTTATAGCAAAACTCGCAAAAGTTATATACTTCGGGGAAGGGGCCGTTAATGAAGAACTTCTCTTAATATAACAGTTCAGGTTATAGTTACACAGAAAAATATCAGCTGGTGTTCCTGTTTTTCGTTGAATGATGATTAGTAGATATTTTTGGGGCATACGATGGGTTACATTAGTGCCCTATGGTGTTCGAAGCAATTTTTATGATGCCTGTGTATATGTCCCGTAAATTAATTAGCATTCTCATGCTATTACTTTTTATGACAAAATTTGAAGACATATTTAAGATGTTAATCACGTTCAATCCAATTTTACATTATTTTCATTGCCGTTAAAAATGAACGTCAATAAAGGCCAAGAAAGTCTACAAATAGAGCTAAATAATTTACACTGTGATATAAATATTGTTCAAAGATTTGATTAATCTTACTCCGCACTTGTCTACAGGTTACAATTATTAATTACGAATTTATTACTAGCGAAAGTGCCCGATGACAGTTAAGTTACACTGAGAGCAATGCATCTAACAACATAGAGAACGACATCACTGTTATCCTTTTCTAATAACGATGCAAAAAATAAAATTCATAATCATACGTTTTTCAGTCTGATGCGATATAGAACCCAAATAAAAAATTTCGATACAAAAATTAGTTAATTCTTTCTCATTATATCAGCAACGATAGGACGTAGTTTTTAATGATTTTCGTCTTTCTAATCAAATGGTCGTAAAAGCTCCAGTTCCATCCAATGTTTCACCTATATTCAATTTTAATCGATTCAATATGGCAAAAAATTTATCATAATGGAACAGAAATGAATAACGCGAACAAACAAACAAACACACAAACAAACATTCTCCTTTATATGTATAGATTTTGTAAAACTTCAAATTTTTTATTAACACACTCTACAATTTGAAAAGCGAGCAGTAGCAACACTTTTCGAAATAAAGCATTTTTATCTCCAACGCGCGAGACTGTTACCACTCGGAAAAATAAGTGCGAAAATCAGCGCTTTCGGAGTTTTTAATTAATATTTCCGCTGACTAAAGTCGTACGAAGATGAGAATAGCCGAAATGGCTTCCCACGAATTTTTGGAATCGGGAATACTGTGTTTAATGTTTGGGAATGCTATTTTTATTTCATTGTAAATCTAAGCAATTTTTATTAACAAATTCTATGATTTGAAAGCGAGTAGTGGCAACAACTTTCGAAATAAATTAGATTTTCATCTCCAGCTTGCTTGGAAAAATGAGGGCGAAAATTAATTTTTCTGAGTTTTTAATTAATTTTAATTAAGCTACGTTTTATTAAGCGACATTCTCCAATTTCGGTCTTTCACGGTAACATATATACATTTATCAAATGAATGATATTTAGCTATCAAAATAACTGAATTACAAAGCGTTAACAACAGAAATTTTCGCAAAGTTCAGCCTTTAGATTTCAAAAAGAAATAAGCATACATTGAAAATTTTTCCTTTGCCTCATTATCATTACTGTTTATGTATGCTTTGATAAATATTTGGTAAATAAAATTTTTAGAAAAATTTAGATAAATAAATATGTTTTGTTATGGAAAAGAACTGGTTTTATTTGGATATTAAAGGAAGACGATTTGCTTTGAGTTCGTGCATTGGGTAGAGATGCAATCTGAGTTCGAGACCACGGGTTACATAACGCTTCATCTTTCTGAATTGCAAATGGTGAAAAAAAATCTGTTTTAACGGTCATCCAAAAGGAATTTTTTAAGATTTTTCAAAACTCTTGCTAAATTCTCAGTCTATCAGTTTTCTGTTGCACTATAAAGTCACTCCTGCTAATCCGATTCTTTTTGTCTTTTTAGTTTTACTACTAAGCATCATTTTCTTCTCACTTACGCCATATACAATTCAACAGCAAAATTACAAAAATTTTAAAAGCAGCATCCCGATGAAGTGGTAAGTGTTAGCATACATTTTTCGATTTTCTAAGTCTTTTCTTAGTTTATCATATCAATGTATAATTTTCTTAGTCAAGATACCTTGCAAAACATTTTTCGGTCATTTTGTTATTAACGTTTTGTGTGTTAAATATCATATTCCTCATACTTGCGCCACATAAAATTCAGTTGAATAGCAAAATTACAAAATGTTTAAAAACAACGTATCTTTAGAATTCCCGATAAACAGTCTTGCGTGCTGGAAGTAACAATGTTTTAATCCGCACGGTGTTGCCACTGCTTACTTTCAAATCGTTGATCGTTGAGTCTGTTAAAAATTCATTAAAGTTTTACAAAATTCAAAATTCAAAATTTAGGGGTTCCAAACGGACATGTTCGGGTGGAGGACTAGATATTGAAAATTTGATGGTCTTAGGTACAGTCTTCTTTTCCTACAGTACGAGAAACATATGTACAATGCAGATTCTTCATTACTTAATTTCTTTAAAAGTAATACAGCGTGATAATATTTCATGGCAACAATTTGAAAAGTGATTCAGTTATTTACAGCAGTACGCCGCAAATCCTGTTTACAGATTAATAACCCATTCGGAGTAACGCCCTTTCTGTCTGAAAAAAATTCACTTAGTATTCTGTATTTCTGAAGTGTTTAGTTGATAAAGATTTCATTTTGGCACGATAAGTATAAAAAATATATAACGAAAGCTCTTTTTTTATACTCGAAAATATGTTTTAATGTCAAATTAAAATTATTTGAAGTTTAATCTTCCAAATCTTACTGTGGTACTAGATAAATTTGTAAACAGAAAACACAATTTTTTTTATTTAGAAGCTATCTCCCTTATGTGTCAGTCAGCTACGTTTTGTTAAGTAATAAAAGATGTATTTAAAATTGGAAAAAAATAATATTTAGCAAATACAATAGTCATTAGTCTTAAATATGTATTTAACATCCAATGGAAAGTGGCTTTAGAAAACAAATTTAACTATTTTCATTTTGGGAAGTATTTTTGAACTCGCTGTTGTAAGGGAACAGAAGGCTATACCAAGCATTGCTACAGGTAACGCCAGTTCTACAAATAACATTTATATGTCTTGCTTCACGTGTATGAAATACTTTCCAGAGCAGTTCCGTGTTTGTTTTCAACTGACTACTTCAAATTTAATAATAATAATCTAATTATTAAGATTTGAAAAAAATACTTTTAAGCAAATTACATAACTATTTGTTTATCAAAAGCCTCATACTAAAATTTTCAGAAGTGGTTTCATCATCTAAAGTTTTAAAGATACTTCAAATTGCAAAAATGCGGAACATAAATGCATACGATACTCTTAATCTGAATCATAGAGTCAAGAACTTTTGTATTAGGTTTTCGTTTGAGGAAAAGAAATGCTTTAGAGGCTGTTTAAAATTTGAATGAAAAATAACATTTATTTTAAGCGCGCAATGTTCGAAATATGTACTTGCGTAAGACGTTTTCGAATATACTTATACGAATTTAAATTACTCTTACGATTTTCTGCATAAAAGTTAAATATCTCAAATTCTTTAATAAATTCCAGCCAATTTTCATTTTTTCAGTTAAATATAGGCTTGCTTAAATTTTGCGAATTGATAACAGTTCACGTTTGAGGACTCAACTCGCTCCAGACATTTACGATTTCTATGTTTATTCTTACATCCGCAGACTTAATCAGACTTAATCAGACTATGAGCCGTTTGTTAATATTGCAAACATTTTGCATGCTGTTACTCCTTCAATGAGATGTATGAAAATTTTTATTGTGAAGGAAATAAGAGAATTAGAAACTGCTGTTACTTAAACCCTCATCCAAAGATATTGTCCAAGAATTACTACTGCTTTAAGCGTAATTAATGATGAATTTAAAATCACAGGTACACGGCCATTATAATTAAAGTTCCAATTTCAAAAGTCTGTTAGAAAAAACATTGATCGGAATGATCTGAATATACATGAAGCAGTGTGAATTTGTATGGAGTTCAGAAATTTATCAACAAATTGCTCTGTACGTTGTGTAATCTGCTAATTAAAAGATGCGACGTCACTATATACTGGGCTTAATAAAAATATGGAGTATATGCGCAGTTTCCGTTAATTCTCTGGTGTGACTTGTCTAACAATATTCAAGACTCTTGGGGTTGTGACTCAACATTTTCTCCTTTGAATTTTTGATTTCTCTTTAATATCTTATTCGAAGACGTACGTTAAAAGTGATGTAATGGCATTATATTATTCAGCAGAACAGGTAGTGCTACACGCGATAATCGAGGTGACACTTGAATTAGATAAATAGATAATTCTAGTTATTTTGCGTCTGAGAAACTCATAATAACTGTCAATGAACGACTGGTCTCTTCTTGTGAAGCGTTTTTCAAATAACGGTAATTATACTTTATATGCCCTGATGAAGATGGGAACATTAATAGGCATAAGACATGGCCCTGGGCCGATATCTGTGAAGGGTTTGCTGAAGATGATTCATAATTTCGAAAAGATTGATATTAGATCATTTGACATTAGATCTGGCAGAGGAAAGCAGTTGCTTCTATATCAATGGAAGATTTGTTAATAGCATTGCAAAAACAGAAGTGGTGTGGAAATGCGCAGTGTATGAAGGGTTGCCCGTTCTTTAGATATGTCTATCAACGCTGTTCGTAAAATTTTATAAAACATACTGCAATGCTATCCATTCAAAATCTTTCCTTTGGGATACACACATTATGCTCACACAACGTTATTAAGAAAGTTCATGAAATGATTCTCAGTATTATCGTATATTAGGTCTTTGAATGGTAAGGAAGTGTTAACTGAAAAGCAGAGAGAGCATTGGTCATGCTAAAAATCCTAAAGAGGTAGATCGACTAAACAGACAAAATGAAATCTTCCTGAGAAACCTGAAAAAAATGTCTCAACAAAACTCAAAAAGAAGGAAAATTGAGGCATAGAAATAACTTCTCTAGAATGATTTCAAGCTATAAAGCTGAAAAATAATTCTATTTGAGCCCAAAGGGCTATTAATTGCGTTTTGGGATTTTGCGTCGAAAACTTTAAAAGTAAACGTTTCAAGGCATTACATTTTCAAGGCATTTCAGGCATTCGTGGCAATTATGAAGATTCATTTCTAGAATATATTATTCACAACAGCATAAGAATATAGGTTCACAACTTTAATGTGTTCCATAACTGTATAACATGTAGAGAGAAGGAAGTAGAGCTTAATGTTTGAATTTTCAAAAGCACAGTTGATCCTAGATTTCTATTTAATGGACGACAACATTCGTGCACATAGGGTTCAGCTGATCGACAATTACATGGAAAGTAAGTATATTCTTTGTGTAGA
>KK121454.1:523546-558007 GCA_000611955.2 Stegodyphus mimosarum
TTCACTTTAACACAAATAAATGATGAACGGTAAAAAAGGGTACCTTTTATATTATACAGCAGCTAAAAAAACAAAAAAAATCCGATTGACTCACTAGACAGATTTTTTTTTTAATTTACAAGAAAAATCACCTGCCTATTTAAAATACGACAGAACTTTCCCTCCAAGCCTAGTTATTTATGATTTATAAGGTACACAATACTTACAAATCATTGAGTCTTGTCCAAATGTGTGATGGTATGTATATAAAGTTTCGACTGAAATTTTAAGATTATATAGTATCCAGATAATTTTTATGCTGGGTTTTTAAGTTTTCATTAACCCTTATTTTAAATTTATCATCCTTATCCATTTTGATATTCCTGATTCATATCGTATGCTTTAGAAATGGTTTACACTTAGATATAATATAAAAAAGTCGCAATGATGCAGAAAGCCTATAAAGTATTTTCTCTCTTTTTGCGCATGCCTTCGTGGTGTAATGGTAGCACACTCGGCGCGTATTTGAGAAGTCCGGATTCGAGTCCTGGCCAGAACATTGCACATGTTTTTTGTCTCCTTCTTCAGAAATAACCTAATGACTCTACAAGCCTGCACTTTACAGTAAAACTCATGTGAATAATAATTTGTCCTTTTTGGTCACTATGGGAAGTTATCCAAAGCTGACTATAATGGGCCAATAATTTTAAAACTGAATAAAACATGGATGTTTGTGACTGCCATTTCTTTCATGAATGGGGCAAATTAGAACCCATCTATCGGAAAATAGCTCAGGCATTGGTGAATGGGGAAAAGGAAGAGGATAATTAAAGTCGTACGATCATGAGAATGGTCGAAATGGCTTTCCAGGAATTTCTGAAGTCCGGGGGTACATCTCCCGAAACTCAATTCCTCGCTGTTCTGGAGAAGATAATGCCACAAATAAACGGACTGACGCGTACAGAGTTTAATAGTATACATATTTGGGCTTTAACATAACACATTCTCCTATACATTCCTTTAAAAAATTGTTTACGTGTCCTGTACCACTCCTTAAAATGTTCCTCATGAGTTCGAAATGATCTTGTATACAGATCATAAGAAGAATCAGAAAAACTGATGCCTAACTTTAAGAATTGAGTCTTCGATGATTTAAACTATCTTACGCTCTGATACAACGGGCTAAATCGTTTTCCATTGAAGAATAGTTAGCAGTTTCATTTTTGGCTTTTTGGGAAGCTAAGTCTATGACTTTGGAAGAATAAATTACTACAAATATTAGAAGACTGTAAATAATTATGCAGTTATATATCACCAAACTGTGTGCACTATTTCCTTCTGATGGAAGTTAGGATTTCAAAAAGAGTTTACCAGTGGGTGTCTCGCAAATGGACTGAAAAATTTGTTGCAGTACGGAAAAAAATGACGAGATTTTTTTTTCTTCGTCTTATAGCATCATTATTTATAATACCATTCTTATTTGTATTCATAAAAGCGTTGAAAAGCAAATTTTTACGCTCTTTTACATTTGCTCTTGGGTTAATCTTAATATGTGTTTTCTCTTTCTTTACCGCTGTGCAAGAGCAAACATTTTCGAGTAAATTGTGCTTCAGTTAATTTTAGGCACATTTTAGCACTTTTTGGTTGGGCACCAGAAATTAACTTTGGGTTGTTTGCTAACATTTTCTGATGCAAATTGAATTATCCTCAGCAGCTTCTTAGTGTCATCAGTTAATCTCGACAGCTGTCTTTTGCAATCATCGTTTTCGACGCTTACCTTTTGAGATCTAAACTTCAGAAACCGTTATTAAACCAGTTAATTTTAGATACATATAATTGGATCTGACACTCGAATTTAAATTTGTGAAGGTGGGTGCCTAGAAAGCGAAAATTTGCATCCTTCCATTTTGCAGAATGCGTTTTAGAAAATAAGACAAAAAAAAGTGCAAAGAAATCCTCATTCGGTGAGAAAGATGTCGAGTCCTGATAAATACGACGAGATAAAGTTTGCCCAAGAAAATTTACATAACAATATAGATCGAGACACAAAAACCATGGTACCGTAGAAATGGGGAAAAACGTTCTTGGAAATTTAGTATTTCAAATTGAAATGCCGTCTTCATAATTTAAAGGAAACAAACATTAAAAGTATCTTATATTACATTCTGAATCGAAGTTGCTTTGTAAACATTTAATACTGTTTTCAATAGAATGCCGGTGATTTTCGTTTTTAATTAAATTTAACTTAGAGAGTAATCATACGAATGGTTATTTAAAACTATAATTAATAATAAATGTTACGCAAAGGGAAAAAAGTATTATTTTTAGGGCAAAATTGCAGAATTAAAACCTACACTTACCATTACACAAAAATGACATTTTTTCTGCTTAAATATCCTTATGAATGAGCAAGATATCGGTATAATATAAGTATACTCTGTTTTGCTGGATCAAAAGACTGTGTTTTGATCTGTAATAATTTGTTGGAAGAGTTAACATTTTTCATAAAATAAGAATTGCCCGCAGACGGTATAATGTTTAGGGGAGCCGACTGCGATACTGAAGGGCCCGAGTTCGAATCCAAGAGAGGGCATAGATGTAAATTGTCTGTCCCCTGATATGTCCCCCCCCCGGGGGTTGACTCAGGAGAATTCCTGGGAAGTACTGGCTAGGATCTGTACTTAGACAGTCTCAACCACGGGGGCAAAATATCAGGTACTATTGTACCTTATTCTTCACAGGACTAGAACCCGGGTATTGTACCTAGGATGGGATCAGGCTCGACAGGGACCGTACTGGTGCTGGCTTGTCCGTTCCCTCGGCTGTGGTGGAGCTGATAAAAACAGACAAAGGGGGGGGCGATGGACATATGCCTGTCAACCTACGGTGTATATCGGGCGTCCCGTCCTCCGTAAAAGTGTCCCTATCAAAAAAAAAGTGTCCCCTGATATGAGGTAACGATGGCTGCCTATTAGGTGGCCTATTACAATAAAAAATGGGCACCACTTCTGGCCGTAGGAGTGGCCAATGTTGAAAAAAAAAAAGACAAGTGCCGGCCATTCGATATGAAAAATAAATAGAAATCAAATAAGAATTCAAATTGTTTTTAAAACTATCCAACCATTTCAGAAAGTATTACTTAAATCGTTAATGGAAAAACATAAACATCAAAAATATATTTATCGTTGACAGAAAACGTAATCTTTACCTCATATTATTTGACGCATTTACTGGAGGAAAAACACTCCTTACCATTTATCTCTTAAAAATATTGAAAACTATCATATTTATCAAATTTAGATTATCATAACATGTTCATAAAACCAAGTATTAAATATCTTGGCGAAATAAAATGTATTTGTTTAAAAAAATACACAAACGTAATGTGTAAATGCTAAAAAATGTAATTGTGACAAAAATAAACTGTATTCATGTAAGAAACAAACTAAAAATGACGTTTATGTCTTATTTGGTAAAGGCATCATAATTAGATTTAAGTGAATTCTTAAAGACTGAAAAAATGCTTTATTTCATGTATTGGATTAAGGTCATTGGTGGTTCCTCGTTTACCTTCCCATTTGTAACAATTCTTTAATATGTTCCCTTTCTTCATTGATTTTATTATTTCTCACCGATTATCCGCTCTTATTAGCTTTCCTAGATACAGATACTCTTCACAAGAAAAAATTATATACGCGTTTTCCTGCTTTCTCTCAGTAATTCGAAAATGATCAATTTTCATTGCTAATTTCGTTCTGAGTGTATATTTTTAAGGTTGGACAAACTGCCATCTAAACTGCTAAAAACTTCTTTTTTTTATATATCTTTCATTTATTTAATTTTCATCCCTACCCTCTTTTTGCTCCTAAAATATTATCAAGAAAAGCTCTATTCAAATATATATATCTTCTTAGAATTAACCCAGACATTTTTCTTCAGGTGTATGTGGGTTTTCACTGTACTGTCTGGGAAAATCAGTTTTCAAAACGATCTCTCATTATTAAATCTCTAGATCATAGGTTCCCAACGTGGGCGATAACGCCCCCTTGTGGGCGTTTCAGGCTTTCAGGGGGGCGGTAAAAAACCGAGAGAAAATTAGGGGGCGTTGATATGGCACAGAGGGGCGTTGGAAGATTAGCCAAATATAGTCTAAAAAAGACTTTAAAATCACGCTGATAATTCATTTCTATCACGTGTGCGAAAATTCACATATTTCGATATGAGACTTCACTGTTCAGAGAAAGACATACCTCTCTAGTATGTACGATTCTGGGGCTGCATGTGCTAAAACTAGCAACCTGTCTTGCCAGTTTGGCGAGATGCACTCCAAAATGTCGCAGAAAACTGTTGACTTTTGTTGAAAGGGTCACCATTTTAGTGAAAGGAGCAGTAGAACCGGAGTTCATAATATCAGAAGGAAAAGCCTTCAGTGCAAAAATATATCTTTATTGTCTTTATGTACATATTTATGTTACGTCCAAAGCCCGAAGTTCGGCCAGTTCGCGTTTTGGCCAGGAGGTTTGGCCAAAGTCCGAAATACTTGCAATTAATATTGTATTTTATACTTTGGCCGGCCATTTCGCGAAGTGGCTGGGAATTCTTGGCCAAAGCCTGATGTGATAATGGTAGATTGAGTCTATGGAGCAGAAAAAGACTAAGGATCACCCTTAAAGGTAGTTGACAAATTGAGTACTCAATTTGCCTCTGTATTCATACTCGATACGCAACGCATTTGCTTAAGATATAATTCGTCATTTTGAAGGGCGCAAATCTAATCTTCACACTATCACATTGTTACAGCATATGCGTTCACTGAATAGTTTCTACTCGTTGAACTCACAGAAGTACTCATTTTTAAATACTTCATTTTTAACAGTGTGTAAAACCATCTGCCCTTGATTTCTTTTTTCCCAAATTGGCCGGTCAAAGCCAGAAATCAACAAAAAGATTGGACATTCGCCGGTAAGTTTACAGCAACGTTGGCCAAAATGCGAATTGGCCGATTTCGGGCTTTGGCCGTAACATTTACAAAAAATGTCACTGGGACTAAAAAATGCCACTTACAAGCGGCAACGATAGCGAGATCTCCAACTAAACTGTATTCTAAGAGAGTCTGTAAAAGTGCGTAGGCGACGTTGGACGCGGGAAAAAATTAGAGCGCCGAAATAAGCGGCGGCGGAGTAGACAAATCGTCGCCAGTGGTTTACCCGATCAAAATTGTAGGTAGCTAAAAATAGAACAGCCCCGCAGAATGCTACAGACTCAGGCTCACACTATCTATCGTTCATCGCAGCATGTACTGCGTACGATGAAAACGGCGTTGCCTTAATATTTTGCTACTTCAACTTATATTATTTAAACCGGCAGTATCCCTTGCAGCTCCCTTAACTTGGATCAAGTATAAGTAAAGAAAAACCCATGTCGGAAGCAAAAAAGAAGAGGCGGCAGTACAGTGCGGATTATATAAAATACGGATTTATCGAAAATCCCTCAAATCCATCATCTCCATTGTGCCTTATTTGTCAAAAAACATTTTCGAATGAAGCGATGAAACCTTCTAGGCTTCAAGATCATCTTAATAAAATGCATCCGGATAAGAAAGACAGAGATATGACCTATTTTCTAGAGATAAAAAAGAAGATTGAAAATCAGCCAACTATATCAAAATTATTTTCATCAGCTTCTAAACAAGACGATGACGGACTTCGAGCTTCGTACAATATCTCATTGTTGATTGCTAAAACAGGCAAGCCACATACTATTGGGGAAGATTTAATTTTACCAGCAGTTAAAGAAGTAATAACCACCGTGCTCCATAAACCAGCTACAGATATTATCCGAAAAATTCCTTTGAGCAATAATTCTGTGCAAAGACGAATTGATGAGATGGCTGAAAACATTGAAGAATCGTTGTGCAATTATCTGCAGACTTGTCAATTTTCAATTCAGCTGGATGAGTCCACTTTACCAACCAATGAAGCATTGTTATTGTCGTACGTGAGGTTTATCAAAGATGAAAAAATATGTCAAGAAATGTTGTTTGCTACCAATTTGGAAACAGATACAAAAGGAGAAACCATATTTGATACACTGCAAAAGTTTTTTGACGAAAAGGAAATTCCTTTTAATAATATTTTGTCGGTTGCTACGGATGGCGCACCGGCTATGACAGGGCGTCACAAAGGCTTCATAGCATGCTTAAAAAATAAAGTTCCGGACGTGCTTGCTGTGCATTGCGTAATTCATCGACAGCATTTGGTTGCGAAAAATTTGAGCGAACGTCTCCATACATCACTGCAATATGTTATAAGAGCAGTTAATAAAATCAGAAGTAACTCGTTGAATGACAGATTATTTAGTCAGCTTTGCATTGCAAATGATGAAGATTTCAACCGATTGCTGCTTCACACAGAGGTGCGCTGGCTTTCAAAAGGTACTTGTTTGACTCGATTTTACAATCTGTTTGAATCTGTGATAGAGTTCCTAGGAAACAAAGACACGGAATTGCGCGACAACCTCATCGCATCAAAAAACGATATTGCGTACTTAGCAGACCTCTATAAATTGTTTAATGATGTCAATCTCCAACTTCAAGGAGAAGACTTAAACTTGATTAAGACTAAAAATAGCATTGCTGCTTTCGTGTCTAAACTGCTATTATATAAAAGAAATATAGGCAGACGTGAATTCCATACCTTCCCATGTTTATCAGCAGTATCATTCAAGCACGACGACTTGCTTGTTTACTGTCAGCACTTGGAAAACCTCTACAATGACTTCAAGGAACGATTCGAGGACATTTTAAACATGGACATACCAGACTGGGTTTTGGATCCTTTTTCCAATGTCAACACAGCAGGACCATCTCAGTTAGAAGAAGAACTGATAGAACTGACGACAAATGAGGAATTAAAAATTAAATTCAAGAATGGCTACCAAGAATTTTGGCTGCAGAAGTCGATTTCGCAATTGTATCCAAGATTATGGTCGATTGTGCAACGATTTCTGCTAGCATTCCCATCTTCATATTTAGCAGAACGTGGATTTAGTGCTGTAGCAACATTGGTAACGAAAAAGAGAAATCGGCTCCATGTTACTGAACGCGGCGATTTACGATTGTTTTTAAGTAAAATCGAGCCTGATATTAACAAGCTTCTTAAAATGCATCAAATTCAGCCTTCTCATTAGTTAAGTTAGAAATTCGATGCCTTTAAATTTTAATAAAAATACTTTTTAATAATAATTAAGTATGCCTTTTGAGTGTTCTCTGAAACTGTCAATTTATTTATTTAGAAAGCAATAGTTTATTATGGATTATTTGGTATCATCAAAACCCCTGCCTGTCCTTATAACAGGTAAGCTAAAACTTTTATTTTTCTTTTTAAATAACGAAGAAATTCAGTAGCGTTTCAATTCCAACAACATTCTATCTATTAGTAATTTTTTTTATTTAATTCTTGTTTTCACCATGCAATATGTACCCTCTTATTTCTTTCTCTAGGGGGGGGCGGTATTGAAATATTCACTAGAAAAGGGGGCACCAGTTCGAAAATGGTTGGGAACCTATGCTCTATATAATGAAACACATTCTCAGTTCTTAATCTTTTAATATTTAGTGAGCTGGTATTACCTTATTTCCAACTTTATTTTCATAAATTGTTCCATAGCAGACTTCCATAATTTAAGTTGTTAAATTTCAGATTCTAACCAAAACAAATGAAAATATACTGAATATAAACTATGGCACAAAAATAGTGATTTTTTTTCGTGCCATTTAATATATATTGTGACTCTGTCATTAATTAAAAATTTTATTTTATTAGTAATAATTTAAGTATACTTACCTTTTTATGTACAGTCATCAAACATCTTGTATTAATCAACATTTATGTATTATAACATATACATGTATTGTAAACTGTACATCAACAAGAAACTATGTAACCATTTGCATTGTAACTCTGCTTGCCCTTGTTTGGCCGTGCACCCATTCTCATAGATTTTCAATAAATCTGGAGTCTGGGCAGCAGGGTGCCAGTCCCCTGTGGGCCTTTGGTCGGCTGAACTGCCCTGGGTGGACCTGGCGCTTGATATCGGCGTCTTGTGTGCGGCTCTCCGGTGGCCTCATGGCTGCTCTAGACTATGGGGGGTGCGGTGCTGGACTGATTGACCAGTACAGTGCTCGCGTCTTCCGTCACTCACTCACTCACTCATAGATCTACAAAGTAATTCTTGGGAAAGCTGTATATATATTTATACAGACAACAACTACGAATTCATTATGATTTTGTAAAAAAAAAACATGACATACTTAAATTTAGAAATAATGTAAATACTGAGCTCGAAGATAGAAAGAAAGTACATATTTGGTTGAACTCAAGAGGTATGGTTAGATTACGTTATTTGATTTTGGCAAAGCGCACAAGATTTATTTGCCTAAGGAGAGGATGCTTCTTGGAGAGCTCTCTGATTGAAAGTCGCTCCTCCATGTTACACATGGGAAAATTCACGAAAACCAAGCAGGTATTCAGACCGTTTGCCTGGGTTCGAACTACCGGTATTCAGCTATTGGTGGGGCTTAACTCAGCAGAATGCATAAGCATAATGATTTGGATGATGGACTTAACCATTTGACAAAAATATAAATTTAGAGGTATCTTTGTAAGATATCGTTACACACATACTGAGTTTTGATATAAGGCAACATTATGTTACACTTTTTCTATAGTCAGCAGATTACATAAACCTTATGATTGGGATGAAAGATTTAGTACATTTGAAATAATTGACTCTACAATGTAATTTGGAAATATCTTCTAAAATAAAAAGATTATATAAATTAGGATTTGTGGGGAAAATATTACATATATTATTACATAAGCGTGCTAAGTGGAAATAACACATAAAGTATGGGAATTTACTTCCTGCCGCCAATAATAGTTTGAGAGACTGCGGAGTCCTGTTTGAGAGCCATTTCTTGTTTCCTTTGAAAAGAATGCATGCTTTTAGTACAAAAGGGGATTTCTGGACTTAATGCTTATTTCTCGAATTCCTCAACGACAACGGAATTAACTTTCTGTTCAGCACGTGCTCTAAGTACATAAACTAACCTCGATTGACCTTGTTTGTTAATTTGACTTACATGTCTCTTGGTATATTCAAAGGTTAAATATTTTCTGGAGAATTGTTTAATTAGGTTATTTATTATTCAAAGTTTTCATGAATATGTGGGTTTCAGCAATACGATAACTTACGTGAATCTTCTATACCTTTCTATAGGCGTAAAGTCTTTATTGTACTTGGCATTTTCTGCCATACGTTAATTTACTTTGTGCGTTGTAAAATATGTATTTTTTTTCATAACCTTAAAGGCTTTACTGTATTTGGCATTTCTGAAGAAACGCATAGTAGAATCTCTCTTGATAAAGCTTTTTTGGGGAGACTCCAAAAATCATTCGGTTACCATCTCATTTTTAAGTTTCTGCATTGTAAGAAATCTGCACGATAGTCGACTGCGTAACATGAATGGCTTGCTTAATGGCCGACATTAATATCTGCAGCAAAATAAATCGGGTGCCACTTGTTGAATTCGCTAAAAATAATCTATTTATAGTTGTCTTTATTCAAACATTACTTTTAACATTTTGACACCACTTTGCATGCACATTAAAACTTTGACGTAGCAGTCCATAACCGTCAATCCTTTGCTAGCTTTTTCTTTTGACACATTACTTAACATCTGATCAGGAATCAAGATCTTTTTTTTAATCTTTTGTATAACTCTTCCCATGATTTCCCATATTCAACGAATTCGTTGCCTTCTAATATTTCATTTGTTATAAAATCTATGTCAGTACTATTGCTGAGAAACTAGTACACGTAACATACTTTCCACTGGCCAGTATATGAGTCTTTCTACTGTGAAACCACCTTACTTGTCAGGGTATTTCGATGTACAGTCCAACGAGAAAACAATACTTGGCTCCCTGGGATTCACTCCAGATTCGAAATAGCGTCTTGTACGGCAGTTCGAACCGGGTGATGGAAAGTCATTCCGATGGCAGCTGGTACTTCCAAAATCCAAGACGTCCTTAAAGAACTACATAGCAGTCTTACAGGAGGCCACTTCGGAATAATGAAGACCTTGCACAGAGTTCGAAAGGCCTTCTACTGAAGTAATGCAAGCGTTAATCAATAAACTTTAAGATCAGTTTTGTGATATTATGTATTGGTTTTCAAAGTTAGGTTTCCGAAATTTCAATAAATCTCTCCTGAGTGTCATATAAGTTTCCTTGTTGAGTTCTTGTTAAGAAATGTTTGATTTTCCGAGCTTCTGAAGACTTGTTTCGATGTTGTATTTAATCCTTAAGAAAAATTCTTGGGCTTTCTCCAAATCGCCTTATATAAAATGGCTTTCATATAAGGCTAACGTCGCCTCAATATAAAGCTAAATCCGACACTTTAATAGTTGATTTTGTTATATTTTTTTTCCTAGACGTCCTACAAATATCCTTAACTCGTCTGACTAAAATGTACTTCATGACTTTTTCTACCTAATCATAGTAACAGTTTAAATAAGTTCAATTCAGCGAGTATGCTAATATTTAAACTTGAAATCAAATCTTCCACATAATATGCTTAACCAGTTTAACAGTTTTAGACGGCACTACGCTTGATTGGATGTCGTTTTACTAATTTGGCTACACTCATGTTTCATGTATGTTATTTTATTTGCACATGTCCTCTTCCATTTGCATAAACATAATTTAATTATATGTAGTATGACTTTATTTCAGAAGGAAATCAAATTATTTCTAATTTAAGTAATTAGCATTCGAGGCTTGTACGTTTCTCTTCATGGTAAATGAGAGGAAAGTACTTTCTTAGCATGTGAATGATGGTAGATTTGGAGAGTTATAATTTAATATCTCTGATATTGACTTAAAAATAACTCCATTTTTCACTGAGCATTATAATGTCATATTGGTTCAAAAGAAATGATTGGAAAGAAGATATATACATAAACATATATATATATATATCCTTTCTGATAGTTTTCCACTTACCCACTTTTATGTAAATAGTATATTAGTTTTATCTTTTACAGATCCTTTGACATTGCGTTTGCTTTCTGACTTGTGCTCATTGTAAGTCACATTTTTGAAGTACGAATGATTAAATGATTTACCCTTTCATTACTGCTGCATCGGAGCATAATTATAATCTGTTTCTAAAGTAGTTATTTTAGCTTAGTTATTATTTAACTTAGTTACTTCATTTTTATGTCCTCCATATGTAATATATATATATATATATATATATGTATGCATTTATACATATGCACATATATAATATATATATATATATATATCTTACTGTGAAAGACCGAAATTGGAGAATGTCGACTTTCACCGGAGAATGTCAACAGTCACCAAATACGGCGGTGAAAGATCGAATATAACATTGCATTCTTGTACATTCGGACCCTCACCGGTGTATGTCGACAATCACAGATATGCTCTGGTGTAGGTCGAAAAGAGAGGCGACTGGCTGTTTCCCGTAAATGCAGTTGTAAAAGCAAGGGCCTCTTGTGCAATTCAAAGTTTCATAATAGTTTAAGTTGTTGCAATTAATCAGATTTGAATCACATAATTTAGTAAGTTTTTTATTACTATTATTTTATTTTCACATTTACTACGTACTGTATAATTAAGTAAGTTTTATAGCTTCTATTATTTTCCTTTCTCCTTTTGAATGTATTGTGCGTTTTAAGTACTTATGTGTTTTTTCGCGACTGAATTACGGAGAAGAAAATATAATATTCTCATATATTCAACATTCACTGGTGTAAGTCAGAAATAAGAGTATTTGGAAAATATTTCGGACATACACCAAGCGACTATGTGAATGTTGATATTCACCGGTGAAAGTCGACATTCTCCAGATTTCGGTGTTTCACCGTAACATATATATATGTCATAATTTGATGCATAGTCGTAATGGCAGAGTGACAGGACGTGAGGAAGAAGTTGATACGAAAGCAATTTCAGCTAATTTTCATTTTTATTGCCAAGCACACTAAGGCGGACATGCAGGACTTCGAGGATACTTTAGCAGTGGCGGAAGCTAGGGAAAAGAAAGTGACATAATTGCCTCGCGAAGTAGTATTTATACTAGATAAGAGTCCAAAGTTTTGCTAAGCTATGATTGGTTAATTTTGGGCTTGTTACATAACATAGAACGATTTCGAATTCGGGAGAACAGATACATAACAGATGAATTTAAGGGAGGAGTGCACCAAATCTAGAATAGTTAATTTTGAGGTCGCCAATTATTTTTTAAAGCAGTTATCGTATTTTGTTATATCTTATATATATATATATTTCAGGAAATAAATCAACTATGGATTATGGCAATTTTTTTTCAAATGCTATGTGAATAAAAATGTATAAAACCAAACTATTATACAAGCCTAAAAAAATTAAATTTGAGGTGGAAAAAATATTTCTCAACTCCAACAGCCAATTGAAAAAAAATAACATTTAACCTTATTTTTTCTTAAATCATCCCTAGATGCTATTAATTACAAAGTTTCAAGACTGTATATGAATATATTTCATTAAAAAGTAGACTCGTATGGAAAGTTTTCGAAATCAGGTATCTGAAATGTGACTAAATGGCTTTACGTTTCAATGAAAGTGTGTTCGGTATGACGGTTAGCGGGGTTGGTTGCCATTTTCTTTGGGGCCATCTTCGAATCACGCAGAAATCATGGACGTTCGTAGTTGTCTGTTCCGTTTTTGCGGCTAAAATATTGATTGATTCTTGAAGTGCAATTTGGGCAAGCTCAAAGTTAAGAGACATATAAATGACCGATGAGTTAGTTTCATGACTCTCTCTGAATTCTTGATAAGCAGTCCAGCCATTGGATTAAAAACAAATCGGTGAACGTTATTAAAGTCGTGTAATCTTAACATTTTTACAACTAATATTGCTTAGTAGCAATATTAATTGTAATGTTACTAATAAGCAATTTACGAAAGAAAGCTTTTTATGGAAGAAAAGGGTAAATATTTACCCTTTTAGTTATATACGAACAATTTGCTAATTGATCTTTTATTCGCTGAAGACCCTCATAAAATTTTTAATTTCGTATTTTTATTAGTGAAAGACTGAATGGAACTGTGGCATAACCAAAACCGCCACTTTCATGAATGACGTAACATGAATCGAATTATACATAACATAGTTCGATTCATAAAGTAATTATCTTGCAAAGTTCTACTTAATTTACTCAACGTTGCTTACATTGAAAATACAATTTACCGTGAATGTTTGGAATTAATTTTGAATTTCAAGAAATAGGGCTCTAACATTCGCAAAATAAAAAGTAATAAGTGAATAAGTCTATGCTTCTTTCTCAGAAAACAACAAACAACGCCTTCTTTTGTTTATCAAAATCTTACTTAAATCTTCTAGGATAAGCGAATAAGTGAAATAAATTTTAGCAGATGACATTGAAAAAAATACACATAATTATATAAATAATATAAAAATGTATGCACTAAGAAACTATTTGAAACTTAGTTCATTCTGAATAAATGAGAACAGAAAGGATTAAAAGGTGACACAAATAAAATCTGATTAATTAGCGTATAAACAAATTACACATTTGTTACGATTTTTAAGTTCTTGAATAAATGTCGTATCATTTCTGTGTTATGTGGTTTTGATGAAAGGATGTAACTCATGCAATAATATTTCTTTTGAGGGCACAATTATAAGTTTTGGGAAGAGAAAGCAAGGCCAGGATGATCCAGTTTTGTTAGCACTAGATTGAGCTTTGTTATTAAAAGCTTTATTACGAAGAAATACAATAGGCGCCTCTTAATGTCATTACGTTTGTCTACGGCTATTTTGATAACATTAAACAACAAGACAAAATATCCTTCAGGTCGGCAATAGAATTTAACTAATTTAGTATAAATAGAAGCAGAAGTATATAAAAACGTATTTTGAGAGTATTTTAACTGCTGAAAAAGTTGTTATTATCTGCACGCGTTATGTTAAAGTTTATTTCTGAACTGGGTGTAATGTTTCTAAATACACTCATGTCCATAAATTAAGGATAATGCAAAATCAGGCAAAGGAAGAGTTAGAAGCAAAACAAATTTGACTTATTTGTAAAGCTTATTTATTAAACAAAAGGTAAAGAGCAAAAAAGATGCTATATGTTTGACATTATTAAAAAAATAGCGAATGTTTCCTCCCTGGAGCAAATTACAAAGAAAACCTATTTACAAAAAACCAATATTACATGGTTGGTATAATTGGTAATACATTGTAGGTCTCCCAGACGAGGCAATACAGTCCGTACAACGCCTAGGCATTCTGAGTATCAAATTATCAATCTGATCTTGGGGGATATTACACCACTCAAAAAGCAATGCTCTCCGAAGTTCCGGTAGACATGTAGGATGAAGTTTACGGGCTGCAACTCGTCGGCTGACGAGACAGGTCTGAAGCTGTTTCTTTTGGCAATAACTGCCAAATACCGGTCCTCATTCGGCGTTGTAACTCTGGGGCGACCTGTCCTGTAACGTCTTCTCACATTAACAACATCTTGGAATCGTTGCCAAAGCCTGGAGATGACACTGAGTAATTCCAAGTTCGTCTGATACTTCCAGTTGGGTACGCCCACATTCCAACGATAGATTTGGCATGTCATGCTTCCAATTTGAACATGCAGGTCAGTTCTGGAACCCAGAATAACTCCACCCCAAGCGAGCACTCCTGCATCACCGTAACGGTGTCGTTCAATGATGTCTTCTTGGTGGTAACGGGTATCTGGAGCTCTCCATGTGAAAGTCCGGCGAGAATCAGACTGCAAGCTAAACCTGGACTCGTCGGAAAACATCCTACAAGCCCACTGTTGCGGTGTCCACAATGCACGCTCTCTACTCCAGGCTAACCGCAGGCGACAGTGAGTTGCAGTAAGTGGAACGCATCTGACAGGTCTACGAGCATATAGACCAATCTGCCCTAAGCGTCTGTACACGGTCTACCTTGAAATTGTCGTACCAGTGGCTGAACAGAGCTGACGAGACAGATCTGAGGCTGTGCTCCGCCTGTTTCTTTTGGCAGTAACTGCCAAATACCGGTCCTCATTCGGCGTTGTAGCTCTGGGGCGACCTGTGCTGTAACGTCTACTCACATTACCATCATCTTGGAATCGTTGTCAAAGCCTGAAGATGACACTCTGGGCAATTCCAAGTTCGTTTGATACTTCCAGTTGGATACGCCCACATTCCAGACGGCCGATAATTCTACCACGTAAAAAATCATCCAATTGCGTCCTTTGTGTCATAACTTTTCGGTTATTGCACTTGAATGCTTATAAAGCGCCTGCGAACAATTTTACTTCTTTGCCTGTATTCCTTATATATCACTCTCTTACACTCTCGTCATTGTGACGTACCATCGGTGTCATCTGGTTACTTCCTGAAATTTGCATATGATTCTTGAAGATATGTGTAGTGATTTTACAGGTGATATATTTATTTTAGAGTTCGATTTCCACGTGACTCCGAATTATCCTTAATTTATGGACACGAGTGTATAATTTGATCGATGCTGTGCACTTAATCTTGACGGCGTTCGTTACATCAGCATTTATAAGAAATTCACCGATTTCATCTTTATGTTCTTCAGAGAGCTTATTACATGATATACTTGGATTTGTTTCATAAAGCCCTTGGCAGATGTCTTCTATCGTCTTCTCCTGCTCGAAAAAGAGAGCTGTGTCTGATCATTCAGGAAATGAAGAGTGTTATAAAAATTTAATAGCTCTCTTGATTTTAAACTTTTCACTCCGAACTTTAAACAATATATATATATTAAATTTCCAACTCATTTTAGGCGGTCGATTAAAATAAAAAACAAGCGGTTTTTTGACGTTTCTCTTTACTCGTGATATTTTTTAGTCATATGACAATTTCTAAAATTTATTTTGACCTTATTTGAAGATTTTACTAGAGTATGAAGTACTTATTCTCTAGCTTTTCGATAGCATTAACGGAATTGCTGATCACAATCAGCAATGTATTTCCATGTTTTTGTGTACAAACGCGCGAAATTAATTAAAAGTGTCCTAATGGTAACACTAACCGCGATCGCATTAAGCGCCGTGTACCATAAAACCGATGTTTACGAAAAGAGCTTCTAAAAAAAGTTGGAAGGATATTGTTACTCCTGAAGCATCTTTATGACGAATTCTTGAAAACATTTTGCGCCTCTCTCCTTCCTAATTGCAGAAACTTCTCTAATTTTCAGCGGCTTTTAGTGCAGAGCAGGAAACCTTTTCCATTTGGTTCCTGGCAAAAATTAAGCACTTGTATTGCATGGAATCAAGTTTTATATTATAATATTATATTACATATTTCCTCTTTCTCTTACATCTCTTCCTTCCTCAACATAATTACGTTCTGCACTAGGAGTGGTCTTTCATGATTCAAGGAGACACATGCACTCTTGTCTCTGCACATAGCAGAAATAAATTACAAGTTTTATTTTAGTAAACAATTCATAGGAGTAACAAGACATATATTTCTTCTTGATTTATGATTAAATAACTGGGTGAATAACTCGATATTCAGTAGATGTGTCATCTTTGTTTTGTTGTTAATATACGAACTGAAGGAGCAGATCATGCAGCTCAAGTTTATAAATTTTTCTGCCAATGGGGATAATGGCCGAGATGCTGATTCAAACTAGTGAATGGCTACTTCATTGTCAGTACAAAAGTGAAAACAGTTTCTTTCAAACTGAATTGCTCGCCACATATAGCATGCAATAGTCATAAGCAGCAGTAAAACAATGGTTTGTACTGAAAGTATTTCGACATTACTATCAATTCTGAACCAAAAGCGCACTTCTATCTTAATCACAGAAATGCAGCGGCTTCCATTGAACAATTTTCTGGCATGCATGTATCTTACTTGGATAAAAGCACATGTTGGGCTTCAGGGAAATGAGAGAGTTGAAGATATATTCGCTAAGGAATTAGACGAAGGTGACACACACGGACACAGTTTCCTATCGAAAATTTTATCAACACGTCAAATTACCATCTCGCAATTAAGAAATTACATTATGCACGAACAGCTCGTTTCTAGCATAGTTTTAGTGTTTTAATATCTCGCACACACATGTCTGCGTCTGCGGAAATGAAAGCTACCCTACCACTTTGTTTTCAATTTCCGGCTTATGGCGGCAAATCATCTGCGTCTTCCTACCAACAACGTTGATACGTACGAGATTTTGTTATGTAATACATACTTAGCTATACTTCAGTTGTTGAATTAAAATATCTTAATTGTAATGATTTATCTTAATTCTGTTTTCAGACTTAAAAGTTATTAATTTGTTTTATTTTGTAGTTGATCTTAATTTTTTTTTGCCTTGTTGAAAAGTAATTGTTGTCATTTAATTTTTGGCAGTTTTGGTAACTCTGAATTTAAGTTGCTTGAGTAATTATTTTTTTCTTTTTTTCCTTAAGGTAGTTTGGTTAACTATTTAATTTTTTTGTTTAGTTATTACTTAATCTTAACTTGTTTGCTTAATGTTTAATTTTTGTTTAATTTGACCCTTAAGGTCAATTTTTTAAAAAAACACTTAAAGTTATTTGCCTTACACAAATTGGTGTTAAGGTTTAATTTGGTTTTGTTAACGTACCCCCCTTTCTGCTAACGCTGGAATCCATATTATCTGACTCTGGTGGTGAGGTCGTGTTAGGTGTTGTAGAAAACATCAAAAATTTTTCTATGTAATTATTATATTTCCATTGAAGAAATTTTCTTCGGTCTTTTATTAATTTGGTATTTAAAAACAAATTCTTCATTCTTTTCTAAAAAACACTTTTACGTTGCATTTGGGAATCAAGATTTACGACTTTGTTTTGACGTTTGCTTGCTCTGCCAGACAGTGGTCTGAAAAATATCTTTCGCCAAGTGAGAAATCTGCACCAGCTGAACTAGCTTGTTTTGTATGCAGCTACGCCACGCCAAGGTTGAGGGGTCGGGGTGATTCGCATTCTGACAGGCGTTCACCATGCTAAAATGGGACCCTGAACGAGGCTAGCTTCTGCTTGTCAGGTTGATGACCCTGGAGGGTCGCTTGTAACAATTGGAATAAGCAATTATTCGCCAACTTCTGTCTAACCAATCCCCTTGCTTTCACTTTCAGTTGTGATTCCGCTCCTAGGGTTGCCATGCTCTTCGCTGGATTTGGACTGTCTCGAATCGCCAAACGAGAGGCTGGCGAGGAGAGGAAAAAGGGTCTGCAGAGATCTACGAGGGAGAGGAGAGAGAGAGACTCTGAAGTTTTGCGCTAGATGAAAAAAGAGTAGTTCCGTCTCGAGTACTTTGTCTGCGGTATTTGGAACGATGGCGAACCGGACCGAGAGAAAACCACCGATGGTCGACGACGCAGGAAGGAGGGAGCCCAGATAGAAAAGGGGCGGATGGCTCAAGAAAAATTCCCACTACTAATTTTTTTTATTTTTATCTTCTAGAATAAAATTGGCTGACACTTTTTTCATTAACCGCTCTCGGTAGGAGCTACTATATTACATTATATACACTACTTCAAGACAATGGACGAGAAATTGTGATTTTCATATGGGGTACCCCTGTTGGTATGTTTCCAATGTTTTCTCACTTCGACACTTGTACCACCAACACATAATGTTATATTGCTGCTAGTTCGTTAACCTCTAATAAATGAAAATTTATTTTAACTTAACTTGTATGTTTTCACTTATAATTTAGAACACTGGACCCAATAAATTTAATTAAAACTTGAACGGGTTATTGCCCAAATCTAAACACAACGTTTTGTTAGTACTTTACTGTTGGAGTATTATCTTGTACTATTTACTGTCATATTAGAACACTGGTATAACTGACTAAATGTTGTTTTTATATGTCTGTCACACAATTTTACACCCTTGCAGTAATTTTTATAGTGATATGTTTTAAAGTTGTTTTTACATATTCTTGACTTTCCTGTGTATTGAACATTGGAAACTTTAAAGTAGAAAAATAACTCCAACAATTTATAACAACCGACTGAACGGCAATTAACAAAATATGCAGATCGACAAAATTCATAGCGAAAATGGGACAAGATAGGTAATGTAATAGTAATGTTCACATGTCATGAATGGTAGATATAGGTCAATAACATAGGTAAATCAGAAACACTGATTGAGAAATACGTCTTCCCAGTAAGCGCACATTTAACATAACAAAAATTATCTGTGGTGATAACAATCATTAAAGGTTTGAAATTATGGATCTAAGAGCTTACAAACTAATTTTGGTTTTAGTTTAATTTCATTGCAGTTTTAGTTTTATTTTAGTTTATTTTTAATATTAGTTTAAATTAATTTTAGTTTAATTAATACTATGATCTAAACTTACGTAGTTAAAAAATACGCTTGTCTGGCTACATCAGAATTGTTTTAATGGCAATGAACTCCTGATGGGAGTATGAAAGACAATTTCTGCTAACTCCTGATAGCAGCCCGGAGTCTCTACTTACCGTCACTTGTGTTCTATTCAGCATTTTGTGGAGCTCTTTTTGACATTACAGGAAGAAGCGAGTACCCTAGCCACATATGGGCAATTTACAGTTGTGCATGCCCGTGCATTAAAGAATCTCGAATTAAAGCCTCTTAATTTCAGGAGGGCTAACGAAACAATGACCTTGCTTTTTCTCTGACATCCTTCCAGATATAAAGAATCAGACGAAATGCAACTGAAAAATTAAGGAGGCGTGGCTAATTCAGCTTGAAGATTTTTCCTTCGGAATAGCACGTCAGAATACTCCTGAACTTTCATCTAGAGAGACCCAGAAGTCTCTTGAACTCTCAGCTAGGGAGACCCTCGTCATCAGGATCCTCATGTCACCAGGAATATACATCATTTCACAAACTGTTCTATGCTATCCATGAATTATAATAGATATTTGTAAAGAGCTTCTCGTAATCGTAATAAATATGTTTTGAGTTTAAAATACAGTAAGAATTACGCAACTTCATAAATGTACCAACCATTATATGGAGTCAGAAGCGCCACCTGCTGCCAGCGATCCAACAGTAAGATATGGTCCCGGCATCTTGGGCAGTTTGTTGGTTTCTCCTGGTTATTTGGAAATTTTTAAGAAGGTCAAATATACATGCATTAAAAACATTTTTAATGCCTATGTACTATTGTAGTTTAGCATTGCTTGTAGACGGCACCGTAGGCAGAACATATTTCGCACTGCGTTCTGCACTGTGGTGTCATGTACCAAAGAGAATCCTCATTTAATGGGTATTTCCCTAAATGCTATGTTATATTTATTGCAAGTTATATGCTCATATTTTTAGAATATGTGTCTCCTACTTTCTTGTAAAAACAATTTTTATAAATTATTTTTATACCAACGAATTGTAAACCAAAGAAGTTTTAAACTTTTGTTAATATTATTTATTAATTATTTTGTCTAAGTATACAATACTAAATTATGCCTTAATATTATATTTGGAATAATTTTGTATATTATGTGTATAATGAAATATGCCAGCAAATAAATTCATCGTGAACAAATCTGGTGTGTACACCACATGACTTCCTTGTACGGAATATTAAATTATACGCATTTTTTCCTGCATTTCATTTAAACTTATTGGCTTGAATTAAATCTACTTCATCGATAGCGCATAAACCACGATGGAATAAATGCACTCTTTACAATTCACTATATCTGTTTACCACAGCGATACTCTGGCGCTAGGTTCACTTAACAGCGTTACATCTCGTTCATTTTAAAACTCATTAAACGTTATTTCCCTTAAACAAAATTACCTTAAGCAGTTGTTTAATGTAAAAAATATACTGTTTAATGTAATAAATATACTCAAAATTTATATCATCTGAAGAATTATCTAATCGTTGCCACATATTTTATTCAAAAACTATAATAAATCTAAAACGATGTATAAAAGAAATTTAAAAAATAAAAAAGAAACAGTTTTTCACAAATGATTCAGCGCCGTTTAGCTAATGCGCATGCGCTACTTGTAAACAGTCTCCTTTGTGTGACACAGACTGACGATATAATTTGCTGCTAATACGAAACACTTATTTTCTCCAATTTCATTAGAGATATATTTCTCCTTCAATTGATTCTGTTGTCAGTTCGCGACAAGGCAAAAATACATAAAATATCTTCATTCAAAATTGAAAAATATAGAAAAAAAATAAAACGCCAAATACAGCTACAACAAATTAAAAAATTTTATAATTAAAATTAGAGTTTCTACGCAGAAACAAGCAGCTGGGCCAGCAGGCAACAAGACAGATTTTTCGGTTTCACAAAAAAGAAAGTTTAATTTTGGACCCACTTGGCAAAAAGACACTGAAGGTGCAGAAGCTGAATTCACTATTATTCTAAGTTTCAGATGCGAACAAATATGGCTGCTGTGGTAAAAAAAAATTAGGCTTAAGCGCACTTAAGCTACTTTTAAACTGTAGATAAGTGTACAACTATTGCTCGAAGATTAACTGAAGGCATAAAATCCTCAACCGGAAGATGCGAACAACATAATTCACTCATTTTTAAAGCAAAAAATTCGCAATTTATCAGCATATAAGAATAAAAAAAATTCAGCTCACGGAGCTGACTAACACAGTGTGTTAGATGTGGTGGTTAACACAGTGTATGTTTGATGCGACTGATTGCAACCAAAAAGGGAGGTGCACAGCTGCATAATATAGCATTCCTATGTACAAAATTTCCTTTCTCTACTCATTTTTGAGTTATGTGAAATACATACATACGTACATACGTACGTACAAACGCTAAAAAAATCTCTTCTGAATCCATTTTAAATCAGCTTTATAATTTGTGTGGGGAAAAGAGGCCTTTATTCTGTACTTACGTACAGATGTCACGCAAATTCATGGTTCAACTGCATTCGATAGCAATCAAAATGAATATTTTCGTTGAAATATGATACCCGGAATTTGTCGTGATTACAATACTTCCTTTATTTTGTAGAAGGAAGTAAAAATAAATGTTCCCGCCTCCCTCCTGGTAATCTAGAATATGCTTCAAGGTACATGAAATTTTGGGAATCCTTGGTCTAGTCTGTCATCACAATCCTAGGCTGTGGTTGGTAGCAATTATGATTCTCTTCGCTTGGATGATGTTCAAATTCCGTGCGGCCTTCTCGCCTGGATCATAAGTTCATCCAGACAGTGTAAATTGTAAAAAATGACCGTAAATTCAACATCTGTTTCATTCACTACAAATGCCAGCGCACTATGTCTTTATTGATTTCCTCAATCAAGGACGAATATTTTAGAGGCTTTGCGCAAGAACCGGCCATAAAACTGGGCAGTGGTATTTGACTTGTTTTTGTTAGCACGTCGTTCCGTTAGTGAACAAGGGAGCTATGCTATCTGATGTAACCATATTGCAGGATGAAGTTACCATCTCAAATTGCACGTTCAGTAAAGAGATTCCGTTGAAGGTAAAATAAACTATACTCATTGAAAAATACAGCGGTTTGCGCAATTCCTGATTTGACTCTATGGATTTTTAATTACCGCTATACTTAAAGACGCTAATTCTTACATCCACAAAACAGGATTGGAAACGTCATTTAACATAAAGTGCGTTCTCTCGATGTCGACATTTCATCTTTTCAAAGACGTTGTAACTCATTTCCATAAATTGAGGCGAAAGTCATATCGAGCGCCTGCTATTAAAGTAAACGATCTGAACACATTTCATTTGTATTCCTTCCCTTCCGAATGTTTAAAATGCCAAATGATTGGGCGTTTTGTTCTCCAAATACCTGTGATAAAATAACTTTTCGCTTATTTTTTGAATGATTCAGGAATTTTTAAAAACTGTTGTCGCATGTTTAATACACGTATATTTATACTTGTTAAACGAACGTCTTTGCCAAGTAATATTAAATATAAGACGTATAATTAATTTTATTTATGCATCGCAATTTCTTGTTAGCCGGAAGTGTACTGGAAAATGTTATTTAATTTCAATGGCAAAACGTGTCGTAACACAAGATATAATTTCGATATGGTAATATAAAAGTTCCTGCTAAACTATGACGTTATGCACCCTTTTAATAGCAATTATCAATCGTAAATAATAAATTTTCTCTTAGCAATTATTCTTTTAATTTACTGTTATTTAATATTGTATACGGTTATTTAGTTATGTGAACAGAAAGCAAAATAGCGTCGCTGAGATAGGGATGAAACCGGATATTTTTAACTGAGCTACTATGTAAGAGGAATATAATCGTGGGGAATATTTTTTGTATTATAAACATACTGGTTCTGATAATTCTTTGCCAAAGTTCAAAATTAATTATTACATTCGTAAGTGGGATAGCTTACATTTGTAAGCTGTAAGATAGCATGGATTCTTTTCTCGCCCTTTAATCTTTATTATGAATTTTTGTATCCATGAGATTTAGCAGTATTTTTTACATTAAACAACTGCTTAAGGTAATTTTGTTTAAACGAAATAACGCTTAATCAAAAAAATATAAACGCATTTTAAAATTATGTATGCTTCTTCTAGATTTTATTGAAAGTTTGACATTAAACAAAAATACATTTTTCGCCATTCGGTGACGCTCATAGCATAATAAACTCGGAGGGAATTTCTGAATATGGAAAATTATAAGTATTTATTGGGTATAATGGAAATTTTTGATTTCCTATTTATGTCAACAACAGTTTTTTCTCAGATATCTTCCTTTTATAAAACATTCTTTCAGTTATATAAAGTTATTAATTGATATAAAAATACAAATTTCGAATATTTGTCGCAGTCAGCAACCAAACGTATTTTTCGTATGTGATTAGAAAGAAAATAAGAATAAAAGAAGGCTGAATTTTACAGCCTATAACAAAATTGCTTGGAAAAATAGCATCATTAAAAAAATTGTGTACCGAAATAAGCATTTTTATTTTTTAATGTAAGTTTAAAAGGTATTCCTTCCGCCTTCTTCGTATGCCTTCGTGGTGTAGGGGTCAGCACGCTCGACGCGTAACTCAGAGGTCCGTGGTTCGATTCCCGGCGAAGGCGTTGCTCATTTTTCGCCTCTCCTGCTTCTAAATGACCTAATGACTCTACAAGTTAGCTAACTTATCAGGTAAATACATACTGGGTGCTATTATTTCACTGAAGAGGCGAAACTAGAGTTAAAGTATAATTATTCATTATTTTAAATATTGCAAATATGCTACAAATGCCTTCTAATACAAAAACATAAATGTCTGGGTTTAAGTATTTTTAATGAAAAAGCATAGCTTTACTTATTATTTACGATATTACATATGCTTATTTCTATATTTAACTGCAGGAAACTACTGTCGTGGCTTGCCCAGAAAAAGTGCTATCCGTAATGGCTTTGCTCCAGTTTGTTCAGATAAAGTAGGCTCTAGTGTATCAAATAGTGATGATTTGTTCATATCCTGATACTAATGTATTTCAACGAATTTAATGTAACTTAGACAACGATCTTAATGCATTGTTAATGGATAATTCTTCAAGTTTTTGTAAGACTTCCAAAAATGTTAAAGGAAGCAAAAGACTGCGGTTTTGGTGGTTATCCAAGTTAAAATGTAGTCTATCCATCTATTCTCCCATTTGTAGCCATCTAATAAGAATAGATTTCCCAGTTATAGGGCATTTAACTTACAATTTTCACTGAGTAAAATACAGCAAAAAAAAAAAACTGAGATTATCTATTTTACTTATATTAGCTTATTGATTTAATTCATTACTAAATTTCCATATTTATTTTAAGCAATTTAGATTTTATTATCGGGCTCAGTTTCCAGTGAAGTTTAATAATATTATATAATTTTAATGAAGAGATCATAAGCTGGATCCTCATATTTGTAGAATTTATCCACTTCTTCAGAAATTCTATGAATTTGTAGAAAGCATTTATATTACATATATAAAGGAATTATAAAGTTTACTTCAGAAAAATCTCAATCTGTAAATTTTTTAAATTTCAGTATACTGTTCACCTTATAACGTCTAATATGTTTAGGAAGTATACGCTAACGAGCTCTAAAACGACTGTAGAGGGATTATCTGCAAGTTTTGCGATACAAGCAAAAGTCAAAAGAAGGGTGTATAAGAATATTTCATTCAAACACTTACTGCTCCACTTAGGCTTACATAAGCCAATACTTCTGGCTTAACTTAAACAAGAAATGCTGAACTAAAATTGAATACAGTTAGATTAGCCTAACGGCTCACAGAATAAAGTAACACGCAGAAAGGCTCTGGTTCGTAGAAAACCGGCAACACAAGCGTAATGGCTATAAGCACTCAACGCCGCAGAATCAAATCGCTATTTAGTCACAGTAACAACGTGGGCTCGAGTAGGCAGAACACGCTCTAAAATCAGTTTACGAAACCCTCGTTTAAATAGTACTTCTTTCCCCTTCAATCAGAATAAACGCTAACTATCTCATTTACATATTGGCATGAAAGACGTGAGTGAAAATAAGAACAACAGAGAAGTATTTTAACTGAAAATTAACCATTATTCAAAAATAAATAGATAAATCCTCACAACCTCACTCAGCAGAAAAAGTGACTTCTTTAAGTACAGATTTATCTGCCACAGACAATGAGTTTAACTCCTCTCATTAAAGTCTAACAGTGCTCTGACAGCATATTTGAAGTCTGCTTGGGTTTAGTAATGGATGAAAACTTTGATCTAGATAGTAAAGACTGCATTCATTTTTCCAAAACACTGACGAAACCTTTTTTCTCAAACTCTAGTATAATATGTGTAGAATGATCTGATAAAAGCTTTATATTGGAAGCTTAACAGGAACAAACCAGTAGTATTACTCATTTTGATTCAACTTAAAACATTTACCTACCATTCCTTTCTTCTACGAAACTTTGATATTTGTGTCACAGTTTTGAATACGTTATCCTCTCTTCCCACTCGCAAAAAATAGCAGGGGAAATTTGGAAGAAGGAGTGGTGTTACTTTTAAATCATGCTACTTTCGAATTTGCCATGATTATATAGCATAATGAAATGAATGAATTTTCGATTGCGGAGGAACACAGCCTTTAGATCTGGTTTTGATGGATTAATAAAATGATGCGATTCTTTAGAAATAGGCTGAATTAACTCATTAACCTTCCTGAAACAACGTAAAGCTTTGTCTTTAAAAATTACATATACTTTTTTGTCTGTCTGAAAAGAAATCAGTATCTTGTTTCTTCATCAAGTAAATTTTAGCTATAAAATCTCAACCTAAATAACTTGGCTTGCTTTTCTGAAAAGTATAGTCCATCACAAGATCATTTTGTTCTGTTTTGTTAATATAATGAGGCTGTGTAAGAACCAGAAATTTCTACTTCATACCTAAAACTGAAAACTCAGCCAGGTCAATATTGTCGTTGTTGATAAAACGAGAAAATGAGGGTAAACATTCCTTCTATACCTCCACATACCCATATACCAGTTGTTTACTTCCACGCCTCTTGAGTTAATTTACATATTTTCGTTGTCCTGCGTTGGCAACATGCTTTTTGTATTCTTCGTTGGCAGAATTTGGTCGCTAGAATGTAGCTAACCTGTAACTATTCTAATACTTATTTTAATACTTAGCTGTGTTATTCTGTTATTTTCAGATGTTTACGTACGGATATTTTATTATAATATGTTTACACAGTTTGGTTTGAATAAGCGGAGAAAAGCTGAATTTATTAAAGTTATTTTGAATTAAAGCGACACTTTCGATTTCGGCGCTAATCGAATATAGGAACTTAAACACCGGTGATCTCCATTTAAGGTTTTATAACCATAACCTAACCGCATGCAATTTATGCAACTGAATTTTTGAAATAGTAATGAAAAATATATTTTATGTAAAACCAATGTAGAGAAATAAACATGCGTAATATGTATTTTGTTCTTCACTTTTTACAGTTCAAAACTAGGAATTTATCTTAATTTGTCTAAACCGGAATTCAAGCCCTGCACTACCATAATTAACTGTTTTGAATTGAATAAGGCATTTTAATTACTAGCAAAATGAAATGTAACTGCGAAATAGTGGTTTTATAACAGAATGAAAAAGAAATTTTTCGAAATTAAAAAGACTGCAGAAATTATTTTACAAATACGCTTTTATTGGAGAACAAAACATCCGTAAAATGCATTGGCTGCATATCGAAAAACATAAACAGGTTTACATTTGTAGAAAAATACCGATATGAAATTGTTAAAAATTTTATATTTTAATTTTTATCTCTGATTTTTCAGTAGTTATTTCGTTGATATTTGTATTATATTTTTCCTAAATGTTCATGCTGTTCAGTTTGCTTGAATATACTGCAAAAATGGCTCGTATAAAAGGATTAACGCCAGATGAAATAGCAAATCTTTCACGTGAGCTATCAGATAATGAATTTGAAGGGGGGTGAACTAACAGGTATCGAGACGAGGATTTTGAACGCATAAATGACTATTCATCAGATTCTGATGGAGGTGAGAACAAGGATATTTCAGAAGTTGCGTCAGGTAATACTGAAGCGAAAGGAATAGATCTTCATTCCTTGTGGCCTAAAACCTGCGGCTTGAACTTTTGCACAGAGACTATGGGAAGGAACAGGCTTTGTGAAATTCTACGATTTTTACGATTTGACTTGAAATCTACACCTTCTACACGCTTGCAAACAGGTAAATTTGGAATGAAATCTGAAATTTGGAATCTTTCATTGCTAATCGTATTTCTTGCTACAAGCCGTGGGAAAATATAACAATAGGCAAATACCTGTTTCCAAGCAAAACACGATATCCGTTTGCTCAATTTATACCGTCAAAACCCGAGGCTTGCTTTTAATTGTAAAAACAAAATACCTCCTCAATGCTTTCCTTTATCTAAGAAAAAAATGAAGGACGATCAAAGATTATCTGAATACGTTGTTATGAGACCTTTTATAAACAAAAGTATAAATGTCACAGTTGATAATTTTTTACGTCACTTAATTTAGCTGAAGAATTGCAGAAGAAGGGAATTTGCTTGGTAGGAACTGTCAGCAGGGCAAGAAGAGGAATCCCGAAGTCCATGAAAGATCCCCGAGAGCCACTGCATGAATCTAAATTTTTGAAACATAATGAAATAAGTGCTACTGTTACAGTGTATCAAGGAAAGAGAAAGAAAAATGTAATGATTTTAAGTACCCTTCCCCCCATCTTTCGATATAAGTAATTATGAAAAGAAAACTCCAGAAAAAATTAGTTTTTATAATGCAACCAAATGTGGCGTCAATGTAATTAATCAGATGGCTAGAAAGTCCACTGTAAAAGCGCCTTCTAGAAGATAACCTATTCATACTTATAAATTCTTAATAAATACTGACTATTCATAAATGCCTGGATTATTTAAACAAAATTACTGAAAAACTAATTACAATACAGACATTCATCCAGATGTTAGCTGATAAAACGCCTCACTAATAAACCAAAAAGAAATGTAAGCAGAGCAGACCCACCAGAGAGATCAGCCCCAAAGAGGCAGAAATGGGAAATAAAATTTTGTAATGGTAATAGACTACTAACATCTGTATTTCGTGCAATAAAATCGTGTGCGGAAAATGTCATCGCAAGCTATATTATTCATGCAATAACCTGAATTCCTGAATTTTAGTTTAAAAAGGATTGCAAATATATGAATTTTGTGAAAAGCATGATATTTTTTTCATTTTCTTGTAATTGTAAATTCAGTTAACCTTTTTTTCATGTTGTATCATATGACGCTGTGAAGGTTTGGTAACAAATGTTCAAAAATAAGAATTGTGATATTCAAGAAGCAGAGCACTCTGGCCGGCTTATTGATTTTAATGACGCCTTCCTGCTAGAACTTGTAGAAGACGATAAGTATGCAAACACTCAAGAGCTTGCGAAGGAGTTAGAATTTAGTGCCATGTCCATTAGTCACGCTGTACATCGCATAAACTTGACGTACAAATTCAATCGCTGAGTGCTGCAAGAGCTGGCACAAGCAGATAAGGACAGAAGTGATCGGGCCTGCACTAATCTGTCGAATATCAACGCAAGGAGAAACTTCTGGGCTGTATCGTCACTTGTTATGAAAATTATATTTACTTCAACAACACAGGCCGAAAAGAAGGTTGGCCTGAGCTCGGTGTGCCCGTCGACAGCGTCGCAAAGCGCAATTTGACTAAAAAAATATCATGTTTTGTATCTGGTGGGATTGCCGTGGTATTATCCACAAGGAGTACCTGAAAAAAAAATAAAACCCTCGACAGTAAGGTTTACAGGGAAATACTAGCCCATGTTGACACTGCTATGAAGGAAACACGCTGAACTGAGAGTTCCGGGGCAAAATGGTAATGTTCCTTCAAGATAAGGTAATGTTCCTTCAAGTTCCTGTGTCTGCATTCGCCAGCTGGACTCTGTATTGACTCGAATGAGATCTTTTGCCACACGCACCATATAGCTCCGACTTCACTCAATTTTAAGAGAGTTTTGAGTTTCACTTAGGTTTGAGGTAGAACACTCCATGGCGAACCCGGCTCCATTATATGGCAGTTAGCGTCCCTAACCAGTATAGTGACTGGGAGGCCATTTGCTTACGAACAGAACTCATTTTATTTCGACTAAATTAAAACAAAGAATTTTTCTTTGCGTGCCGTCCTGATTGGTATAGTGGTTGATGAATATTTCTGCCGCATTGTTGGATTCGGGCGCGATTTCCAAAGAAGGCTTAAATGCTTGCAAGTGTCCGTGTGAAACTTAAAATACTGGAGAGGTTAAAATCCTGTCGGGAGTTTTGTTGGATAGAGAACGAGTGTTGAGAGACCTTCACATCCGTTTCTCAAAGTATTTTCCATTAAAACTGGGACGGAGCTTCCCTTTCGCATGGGTGTATTTCAGCCACTCCGTGTAATGTACCCTGGGCAACGTTATTGGCTATGAAATAACAATTTTTTTTCAAAAGTATGTACTGTAATTTATTTCCCTCCTATTTCTTTCTCAGCTATGCTTATACTATCCAAAATGTGAAGCGTTGTAAATAAAGCAATAATGAGTTTGAATCTTTAAACATTTAAGCTAAACAAGAATATATATATAATCCAGGTAATTTGGGCTACTGATATCGAGAGTCCAGAAAATCGAATTTTTCTGTATTATGCCTACTTCGAATGCATAATCCTTTCGAGATTTCGGTGTTTATAGAGAATTGAAATGCAATTTTAATTTACAAATACTATTACAAACCCAATTTCTTTTGCAATGTAAAATCCTTTGCACGTGAATTCTTTGCTTACTTGTTGCATTTAATTTTTTTATTAACAAATTATAATTAGCATTTATATGAACTTTACTTATATTTTCCGCTGCATTTTTATCTTAATGTAAGTCTTAGGAATACAGCAGTAACTTACCTTAGCGAGAGCAACATGTTGAAATTTATCAAAGGCCAGTTCGTTTTCTTCCCCTGTTTGGCCTTTCATCTGCCCTCTCAGTATTCTTGCAGTCGTTACCGTAGTCAATCCCATTCCATCTCCAATAAAGAGGATAATATTTCGTGCCACAGCTGTGCTGTCTACGTCCCTCAAATTTCTCATTAGCTGGGCTTTCGCTTGTTGATACCAATGCTGTCGATCTGCAAGTAAAAAAAATCCCATTAATTTGAGCGTTCAGTAGTTTTTTTAAAGTTTTATTATTAAAATGACTGTTCTTTATACAATAAAATATTGCGGCAAGAAAACATCACTATTCAGTCTAATATCTCGAAGAACTTACCATGGTAGGTTGCTTCCAATCTAAGAGGAGAAACAATTTTACGCTAATGAGTTACGCTAATTCTTTTTAGTTTAAAACTTCTTACCTAGAAGTTAGTGATATAAAACATAAAAAGCTGTTTAAGACTTATGACGATAGTTAATAAAGAAGAGGCACAATTACTTAAAATGCATCTGTGTATTTATTTCAAAATGTCGTTTGAAGAGGTTTGCAAAAATATTTCCTTCAATTGGCAATACTTTTTATTTTGTCCGTACACGAAATATGTTTTATTAAAGCAGTAAGGTAAACTTCTTCAAGATAATTAATAATAATTTTATTAGCAGTTTTCGAGCTAACATAATATCTGAAAATTTAAACGTGAATTGTCCTAGACGGTACTAATACCTTAAGTCACAATCATAGCATACAGCTAAAAAACAACTATTTCACTTCTAATCATAATATATAAAACATTAATTTGAAAACTTCAGCTAAGGAGTTTGGTTTCCTGATTACGAATAATTAATTTCTTAAAACTGTGCATTTCAGAACTGTGCCTTAAGTCATTCCCGTCTACTTTAGACAGCCTCTAAAATTGGCTTTAATTATTACTCAGAATATAAGTTCATATAACTTCAAGCTTTAATGAAATTGAGAAATTTGAGGAAACGTTTTATTGTAGTTTTTATGTCTGTTTTCTTGATTTCATCAATAATAATTTCGGGAAATGAAATGCAATAAAGAAGGTATGTATTCTTTAGAAAAGGATTAAAATAATTAATTGTCTTTCATTATTTAAAATAAAAATTCGCGAAAACTTTAAAAAATATTATTTTTTTTAGGTACAACATTCATAAAATTATATTTTATATATTTCTGTAATTATATTTTTGCGTTGGGAATGTTTTTGTGATTTCAGGAAAAGCAAACGGGAACGAAATATGTGTTCTAGTGAAAAAAAACTTTTTATAGATAAACATATTAATTTTATTATATTGTCTATCTATAACACCATCTGATACAAAAACAATTAATAATAAATACCTGATGCATATATATGAATTTTCAATAATGCAAAATAAATTTGTTATGAGAATATAGCGATTTATTTAATTTACCCAGAAACTTTTCAAACCTGTTTCTCTTTTTTAAAAATACTTTTTTTTTCTGTCAAGCTCATTAAATATATAAATAAATTATGCTTAATCTAGATAAAGGATGGTACATAATCTATAGGTAAAGAATTAATATAACATTCTTAATTTACAGGTAAAGAATAGATGTACTGTTATCACACAAATAGCTTACACAAAAGGTACACTACACAAAAAAAGGGGGGGCAGTTCTATTTCTCCCGTTCCACTGGGCTGATTGACGAAATTCAACTCGCATTTTTCATGTCTCAGAAGAGCGACTTAGGATGTGTATTAGATTTATATATAGCATTGTTCTAATTAATAAAGACTAGTTAAAAAACTAGCTTCCAAAATTTTAGTTCCTCAATGTAAATTGAATTTGGTGTAAATTTATTAATCTCTCTATTTTTATTAAACTTATTTGATTCCTTCTTTCACATTTCAAAATTCAGATTCATACCAAATAACATTCGCCCATTTTTTATGATTTATTTTCAAAATTTGTATTTTTAAATAATTTTTTTGAAAAGCATTTTGAATTATAATCTATAAAATTGTTGCCATCATCTTAAAGAAGATGTATTTCTAAGCATACCTGCAAAAAGGTAGAATTTTTTATTCTAAATTTCTGAAGATATACGTGAATTTATATATCGGCGCGTTTTGAAATTTGACATATTTGTTGAAAGCGATAATGGCATCAAATGTGTTTAAATTATTTGAAAGCAGGATTGATGTGACTTTTTTCTCGCTCATGCACAGTATAAAAAGGGAAAGGAAAATAGGTTGCCATATGGGAAGAAGTTCGCCAAGGGAATTATTCTTGGCATAAACTGAAAAAATGCGCTAAGATAAATTTTTAAATTTCTCATTAAAAATTCCAAAATTTAATATTTAGGCATAATTTGAGTCGTAGAATCGAAATATGGAAAAAAATTGGCATGTCATTTCAAAAAATGTCCAGATACCTATATTAGAACCTATCCATATTTGTATCAAAGTACCTGTATGAGAACAATGCTATATATAAATCTAATGTATGTCCTATGTCGCGGTTTCAAGACATGAAAAACGCAGTTTGAATTCCGTCAATCGGCCCAGTAGAACGAGAGCTATACAACTGTTCCTTTTTTCCCCCCGCAGTCTGCAACATTTGTAAAATTACATTACATATATTTTTTTTAACCGAAAGCTACTCCTTGATATACAAAAAATTTTTATGTTATTTCGAAAACATATAATGGAATGGAAAGAAAAAACATAAACGAGAAAATTTATATGCAAAATATATTTCGGCTTTATTATATCGTTTATTCACATGAGCCATCTAGTGTAAGAAGAATTTTCATTAAATATTTGAAAGCAGGTAAATGGATTTTCAAATAATGCAAAATAAATTTATTGTGAGACAATTGACATTTATTTGACATACACTAAATCATTTAAAACTGTTGCATTTTTTAAAAGGGTATTTATTACATTAGTCAAACTCAACAAATATATGCATAAGTTATTGGTTAATCTATAGGTGAAGAATGGCGCTATAATCACTCTGAATACTCGCGCAAAGTTTTATTATAAATACCTTATATAATAATTTATTGAATCTAACTGCGTTTAACGTGATCGAACTGAGGATAAGAAATAAGGGTATTTTAATCTTGGCATCCTTCCTGGCGACGGATCTCACTGGGAACTTTCTGGATTTCCCTTGCGCAAAGTAATAAATAAGGACAAGTTACCCTTACAAAATTCGCGTTAAAGCAGCTCTCCGAAGGAAAATGGGCTTTTCGTGATGCCCATAATAAATTATCCCTTTACTTACTTACGAAATTCTATTCGTCTTAAAATCTCACTTTACGTTCTATTTAACTTCACCGTTTTTAGACATGACTATGTTTTCATTAGAGCACTAAAAATTCATTTAAAATAATATAAGAATAAAATAATTAAAAAATCTGATGTAGACACCATATGACTTCATTTTACGTCCTAGTAAACTATTTGCTGTACTTCATTTAAACGTATTTCCTCGAATTATTCAAGCTTAATTAACTGATTTCTCAAGGCAAGTTGAAACTGACATCGAAAACTGCTAATTCTGAAATTAAACATCTTGGTCAGTTTTTGTCATACAGGAGTTATACCGAGTATAAACTTTTACAAACTCAGTTCAGGAAACGGGAGATCACATTAAAAGTTAGATTTTTTTTATTTGTCGAAAATTAAATTGTTTTAAAAAATTTGACAATGCCAAAACATGCATATTTCGGCATTTAAAACACCTCTATAATTGAAAACATATATGATTATGACCAACAATTGTGAAAAGAAAGGCCGGTAAATGTCTGGTAAGTGGGCACGTATATATATACATGTAAAATGGTTAGGACCTTCATAGGGAAACAACTGTAAACTTGCATTTAAACTCCAACTTTCACCTTTTTCTTAAATATATATA
>KK121454.1:558338-604490 GCA_000611955.2 Stegodyphus mimosarum
ATTTTTCACGTTGCAATACTTCCTTTACTTCGTACAAGGAAGTTGAAAGACGAGGATAATTCCGAGTTTTCAAATAGCAAAATGATACTAAACCCTTTTAAATATTAGGAAATTTAACTTAGGGACTCAGTTCAGTTTCACGTTCTTTTAAAAATTACAAACTTCAAGGCGCCTTCAAGGAATTTAAAACTAAATTTTCAAAATTATCAGATTTTATGCACTAAGAATTGCACTTCCATTACTCTATCTTGGACCAAACCCAGGCTCTAGTTGAGGTTTGGTCCAAGAGGGAGTTTTTAAGCGGTTAACATAATCTGCTATTGTCCCTATAGACATCATAGGAACGGAGACCCAATGATTTATTGCTTTTCTTAATTACCTGCTTGTTGCGATTCTCTTTATCCTGTATTTTGTAATCAAATGCCTGTCTAAGAGTACTTAAGATTGGAAACTTTGTTATTTAAGTGAATATGGCACACAAGGATTGTTTCTGCAGGAAGAGGGTGGTCTTCAAATAAGATGTTTCCTTAACTTCCGTTCCGAATTTTTGATCGTAACTTAAAATCATGAGAAAGAACATTGTTCTTGAAAAGAAGCGGTTAAATTTATTAATAAGCTTTAATATTATTTCCAGTTTGTGAAATGTCATATCAACGCATTTTAAGAATTAGTAATGTGTCTACAGAATAATACACAATGCATTTAGAAAAAAATATAGATCTATTTCAAGCACATTTTCATCTTTTAGTTCATAATCTGTTAACTGCATTTCGTTAGTTATACACACATACGAAGGCATTAACTTATGTTGTCGTTCTCCTTTCGACAATAAAAGTGTTTTGATTAATGAAAGAAATATGAGATAAACCAAATATCCAGGCAAATTAATCTCGCCATTAAATATCTTTTTTTCTCCTTAAATAATTCAAAAGTAAACACATGCATTCTAATTCCGTTACAGCGAATGTAGCTTCTAACGAACCTATAGATTATAAGGTATTTCAAGCGCTTTCTTATCATGCCTTGTGGTGTAAAGGTCAGCGCACTCGACGCGTATTTGAGAGGTCCGAGGTTTGAGTCCCGGCGAGAGCATTTCTCATTTTTCACGTTTCTCAGCACCAAAAAAAAAAAAAAAAAAAATTCTAATGACATTACAGTGGCGCCAGAACTAAAAAAAAACGTAGTGGATGATGATTCTCCATCACCAGGATTTGGCGATAGAGTCCCCCCTATTCCCCAGCTGCGCTTTAAAAGAGAGAATATATGAGGTATTTCTTCCGCCTTCTTAGCATGCCTTCGTGGTGTAATAGTCAGCATACTCGGCGCATATTCGAGTCCTGGCGAGGGCATTGCTCATATTTTCACATTTTTCAGCATCAAAAAGTCCTAATGACTCTACAAGGTAACGCGAACAAACATTTTCTATACACTTAATATGCCGACCAGCGGCCAAGCGATAAAGACGGTGAACACTGGTAATTCGGTCCGAGGTTCGAATCCCGCGAACGGGCTGGCTGCATGGGCGTTTTCGTGGTTTTCCCCATGTGTAACGTCTATACGAGCAAGTTTCCCTTAGAAAATCCTCCACGAAGGCATCCCTCCCTTTAGGCAGATAGCCCTCGTGTGCTTTGCCATAATTGAATAGCCTAGCCTATACACCAAATATTATTTTATATGGCTGTAGCGAAATGTATGTAAAATCGATATAACAAAATTTATAGATACCCATTGATGGATATATTTTTTTAAATATATTTTCTCAATAATTCCTAGCAATTCCACAGAGGAAAGTAAGAAACCCTTAATATCATTATGATCTATCTATTCGCAGATAAAAGAAAATACGTTGCTGTTCATTTATGACCGCTCCCCTTCTTTGTGTTCCAGACAACTTCGCAAAACACGTGTAACACTCGGTTTATGAAGAACAAGGATTCTCATGAAGCATATCTTAGGATACTACTTGGTGTTCGTCATTAAACCAAATAATTTTATAAGACAGTTCTCCCGCCTTTTTCGCATGGCTTCGTGGTGTAATGGTTAGCCCGCTCCGCGCGTATTCGAGAGGTCCGTGGTTCGAGTTTCGGTGAGGACATTGCTCATTTTTCATGTCTCCTGCTTCGAAAAATACCTAATGACTCTACAAGTAGCGCCCGAACTAAAAACAAAAGGTGGTGGATGATTATTCTCCACCACCAGGATTTAGCGCTTGGCCCCCCCTAATCCCCAGCCGCCGTATTTCTCCCGCCCTCTTCGCATGCCTTCGTGGTCAGCACGCTCGGCGCGTATTCGAGAGGTCCGTGGTTCGAGTCCCGGCGAGGGCATTGCTCATGTTTCAAGTCTCCTGCTTCCAAAAATTCTAATGTATCTACAACTTGAATTTGGTATAGGGTTCAGTTTAAGTTCTTTAAATGAAGTGTCAGAGCCCTGAAAAAGGCTGATGCCATTATAGAGATTTTGAAATTTTTACTGGTTAGGAAGTAAGTAGTTTCTCATGAACTATTCATGTGATTCTTCTATTACGGAAAGATTTTTTTTTATTCTTATTGATTTGTTTTCTTTCAGTATGTTTGAGTTTTATTCTCATTGATTTTTTTTTGTTTCAGTATATTTCAATTTTATTCTTATTGATTTTTTTTTGTTTCAGTATATTTCAGTTTTATTCTTATTGATTTGTTTTGTTTCTCACCATGCATACAATGCGAAAAAATGTGACAGTTTTATGTTAATGATAGCAAACTCCCAAGCTTTTGTAAAAATCGCGCGAGTAGTTTTTAATAAATTGGCTCTCAAAATTTTCGCTCCTCAATGTTAATTCATTTTGGTAGGTATTTATTAATATCTCTTTTTTTATGAAACTTATTTCATTCCTTCCTACAAAATTCGATATTTAGATTCATTCCAGTTAAAATTGACCCATTTTTTTATGATTTATTTTTAAAACTTGTATTTTTAAATAAAATTTACCCATTTTCTATGATTTATTTTTAAAACTTGTACTTTTAAATAATTTTTATAAATTTTTCGAAAACATTTTTGAATTATAACCTATAAAAGATTTAAAATCATCTTAAAGTAGACGTGTTTCTTAGCATACCTGCAAAATATTAGAGCTTTTTATTCAAAATGTCCGAAGATATACGTGAATTTATATATTGGCGTGTTTTGAAATTTGGCATATTTGTTGAGAGCGATAAAACGAAAATGTGGTTTACGCACTTTGCTAAATTTTTTGAAGGTAAGAACGATGTGACTTTTTTTCCGCTCATTCAATATGCAAAAATGTAGGAACAATTAGACTTTTTTCCGGTTCCAGCACAATGGAAGGGAAAGGAAAATAGGTTGCTATGTATTGAAAAGTTCGCCAAGTGAAATATTCTGGGCTCAAACTGAAAAAAAATGCGCCTGAATTTCTCCTTATATTTCGCACCAAATTTTACAAAATTTAATATTTAGGAATAATTTGCATCGTAGAATCGAAATATGGAAATAAATTGGAACGTTATTTTAGAAAAAGTCCAATTTTGTGTCAAAATACCTATATTCGAACAAAGCTATATATTAATCTAATATATATCCTAAGTCACGCCTTGGAGACATGGCAAACGCAATTTGAATTTTGTCAATCGACCCAGTAAAACGGGAGATATAGAACTGTTCCCTTTTTTTCCACAGTGTGCATTTAATTGTAAGGAATTGTCTCATATTTAATAAATGAAATATTACATATCCAACATTCTAATTAAATTACTGAATAAGTAATTTAAAAGATGACAACAGTGGACGGAAATTACAATTTCGATGGTTTCGTATCAGGAAATTATAACCAGTCCCCGTATTTCCTCCTCTTGGGAGTCCACCTGTTTAAATCTAAAGTTTCAGCCTAATTACTACCATATTCATTTTATAATTAATATACTGCAAGCCCTCCATTATGCTCTATTTATGGAAATCACTGTACGGATTACCTGCAGAGCATTTACTTTTCATACCGTAATGGCATCGTCTTAGAAATTCATCAGTCTAGATAGAATTATATGCTAAACATACCGCCTGAAGCAGTATTGAAAGAATGCATTTAATAACGGTTTCAGGCCAGGATATATATATAGGCATAATTATCCCAATCTTTGCTATTAAAATTTCTGTTACGAAATATTTTTAGGAATTGACACAGAAACTGACTATTCAAATTCTTAACCTCTTTCATAATGAAGCTCTTTGCATCTAATGCAGTATAATAACTACGATTTTAGTTTTAAATTAGACAAAATAGAAACCTTATGTTTTGTGCAGATTTCAATCAAAACTCTATCGATTCCGAGGACTATCAGTCGCAGTTCCCTCTTCGTTGATTTGGTGAGGTATTTATTCTACATTTGATTTATATTTTTTTGCATTTATAAAACTGAATTTCTTTAGGTAACTCTACCTTGTCTATCATATTGTTACGAATTTCACATTTATTTGGCTACATATTTAGAATTGTAATTAAAATTCCTTTTTATTTCCCCGTGGAACGCAGACGATTTTTGAAGAGAAAGCTACGTCGAAAAAAAATAACAATAAAAATAAAAGAGCGCGTGCATTTGTAGCACTTTGTAGCAATCTTGCTTTTAAGCAAGAAGAAAGGAGATGAGGACTCTGGCAAACGCCGTTTCCTCCAGTTCGTGAGGGAATTTAATTTGCGTGCATTTAATTATAAATATCTCGTAATTACTGTTGCCATCCAGAAAAATCCTGATTGTTCTACTGATAATTAAAAAGCTTATAAAAGCCGTGTTGAAACAGCTCATCTCAGTTGTAGTTGTTGTTGTTGCTGTTGTAGTTATAGCTCTAAAAAGCGAACTGCTGTTTGTTTACTTAATGCTGTACTGATTGTAGCGATTTCGCTGTGAGATAGAATTATTTTATCTGTTTTGAACTGAGTTTTTGCTAAACGTTTGAGATATTGTGATATTGTGCGAAGATCTGTGAAGAAATATTTCAGCATTTTAATTTATTTCTTGTGGAAAGAATAAATTTTTGTTAACTTTTTAACGACTTGTGCATTCAATATATAACGAACCCGTACGCACGTAACAATATTCATGATTTAAATGATTTCCTCAAAAACCTACGCACAGTTGCTAGAATAAATGTAAGGCAAAACTTTTGAAATATAGGTAATGAGATGGAAACTTGTTAAGGTTTAGGATGTTATGAGTTTGCCATACTTAGCGTGATAGATTTGTGACCTTTCTAAACTGCTGAATAGTGCAGATGGGTCAGAAAAGGTATAACCGATCTGTCGCAGGTTATTGCTCAAGTCGGTGAGCAATAATTGAATTTCAATTAAATATTAATCTAACAAAGAAGGTCTTTCAATCTTGATTGTTCTATGTGCGGCTTTATAAAATACTTTAGATGCTACTTTAGAAATGTGTACAACAAAAACCACTTACTGAAATGCTGTAAACAGGCAATTAAAAATGTGCCAAAAAAAGGGGAGGATTGAAAATGCCAAGTTCACAAATCTTCTATTATCAGAAAGAAAGTATAAAATTACAAAGAGATAGTTACATTTAGAATCTTAATGTGCCTTCACTGGGACTAAATGTATAAAACAAATACTAAGGAATGCCACATTTCCTCTAGAGTACTTAAGTAATGGTAAGTGCTTAGTATGTCCAGCTAGCACCTGGAAGAGCCTAAACTGGTTCAAAATCTCATTGGCGGACTAAATGTGTTTTATCAGAAAGTTACATTTGTTCCATCAGTTACACTTCCCTTGTGAATAAAGTAAATACAGACCGGTTTCACTCTGAAAATCTTCCACAAAGGTATCTCTTCCCCTAGGCACATAATACTCGAGTACTTTGTAGTTTTTAAGCAAAGAAACCAACAAACATGTAATTGTCTATAAAACACAGGTTTGGCTTTTGAAAATAACTGTAGCATGCGCCAGAACCTTAAATCAAACTGTGACCGAGGTTTACTTTGGTGTTAACCAAAGCGAGGTTACTTTAGGTAAACAGCTAATAAGCAGTTACTGCACTAAAATATATATGAAGAGTTTCATGGATAACTTCTGTTTAAGGAGGGACTACCAAAATTAAGACAGTAAAACCACTGAAAGCATGCAATATTCAGAAATATGCCAAGTTATAAAAAACCTTTTCCCCTATCGCTATCAAAAACGCTCCTTTCATTAATATTTTGGTAACTAAAAAGGTCTTCAATAATTAAATTAACTAATAGCTTTCTCTCTCTCTTTTTTTATTGTCCGGAATCATTTCTACGCTTACATCAATTTGTCATTCAAGGTTGGAAGAACTTCTTTGTAATACAACTTTGATGACATAAATTTAGCAGCTCTATCTCTTAAGACATTTTAAGCTACGATATGGGAATAACATTCGTTTCGATAAAGAGAAGCTAAATTTAAGCCATCCTTCTTTCTTGAGTTATAACTGTGAATTATGTTATTTAATAAATATTTCAACTAATAAAATCTTTCCATTATGCTAATCTGAAATATCTATTTTTAGGTAGTTGTAGTTCACACAACAGTGTTCACACAACAGATTGGTATGTTTGATATGACACAATTCTGAAAGTATTTCAATACAATGAATTGAATTTTCTATTTTTCATGAAGAATAATTTAATAATCTCAATACATATAAACTTTACAATAGCTATTAAATCGTTTTCAAACTACACACATCTGAATCATGCTATTTATTGATTAAAACAGTATTTAAACTTTATTATAAGTTTGCATTATTTATATTGTGCTAATTTTTAGCTTAAAATCTTAATAGGAGGATAATAATATATGAAATGGTGTATCTAACAAAAAGAAGTAACAAAGGAGGAAAATATCTAAATTGCATTTGTTTTCTAAAGTTAAGCAACAAACGGAAAATTGATGATAAGTCAAAAAGTAAAACACAAAAATATTTAAAAACACAAAAATATTATACAGAATATTTAAATTTTGTGACATAAATAGGAGTATAAAATCTCCAAAATTCGGAAGTGCAAATTAAATATGAGCAAATTTCTCAATAGAGAACAATCACGTTTGACAACAACACGTCTGACAGCGATGTCTCAAGCTATTGGTGATGTTGCAAATAACTGCACGGGTAGAAATTCCCATTGATTATATAAAGCTGTTCTAACTTCATCTAGCCATTCAGGTGAGAGTTGGAGGCAAGCAGTACTCCTCCGTAGACTATCAACACGTGTTCAATACGATTAAGATCAGGAGATTATACTAGCTATTTCATTTGGACGACAGTTTCTTCTTCAAGAAACTGGTGCACGAGGTTGGCAGTGTGAGAGCGGGAATTATCTCTTGCAAATGAAGGTATCGCCAATTGCGGCAGCATACGGATGAACAATAAGATCCAGTATGTCATCTCTGAAATTCTGAGCATTTAGAGTTTCATGTAGTAGCACATACAAGCCTCTAGGCCCACCTAAAGATACTTTTCTGGATACATGAACACTACCTCCTGCTTAGGTATCTCTTTCCCGTAAGTTAAACGGAGAGTATCGAGTGTTTGCTTCTTCTATGTGTAAACACGTCAAGAATCATTCTGCAAAGCGTGATTCATCATTGAATAGAACATTCATTCCAAGTCCAGATTACATTACTACATGTAGAATTCAAACTATCCAATGGCGGCAGGTAAACGTGTCTCACAACGGTGGTCGCCTAGCATACAAACCTCTTTTATGCAAGCTTCTGCGCATTGTTGAGGTTGATATTATCTTTCCTGTAGCAGAAATAAGGGCAGACCTAAGCTAGGATGAAGTTGCTGTCTTGTTGCGACGTGCATTAAGTCGCAAATACCAGTCATCTTCAAAAGTATTAACTATTGGTACAGCTTAGGTAGTTGTTTGAGAGATTGAACCCTTTAGATAGAAATTGTTCTGCAACCGGCTGGCTTACCACGGAACAGTCCATATCTAACCATTTTGCAACATTAGACTGTCCTCGACTTCCTTCTTAACCATCCTGTGGTTCTATAACGCAGTTCTTCTGCCAAATGACGCCGCAAACTCATTTTTACATTTTGATCATTTATTATTTTTTCAATGGCGGACACTTGCCTATAAAGAAATTGGCCACTCCTAAGGCCAGAAGTGGTGGCCATTTTATTGTGGAAGCAAGTAATAGCAGCCACCGTTACTTCCTATGAAGGGACAGACAATTTTACATCCATGCCCTCTAAGAAATTCGAACCCGGGCCCTTTGGTATCACAGTCAGACTTAACCACCATACCGTCTGGGCGGCACTTTGACTGCTTCGAAATTTTTTAATATACCGTCATTCATTGAATGGCAATTCCTTTCTAAACAGCTAGATTTAAGCTGTATCGTATTTACGTAAAGCGATTACAATGACACTTTTTTGCATAATGCTACGCAATGGATCTTGCTTTTATTTGTAACATATCCAAATTTCAAGAATTTCGAACAAAGTTTGGCCAATTTATTTGCGATTTTTCAATTTGTTGCTTAACTTTTGGAAACCGTGCATAAGGACTACAATTTTTGAATTCGCAGTGTTTCTTTATTTTAAATTAGCATTATCATATTGCGATTATATATAACATGGAAAAGGAAATGCAAAATAAAAGTAATACATTTTGGCTTATGCACATTTCTGAATATTTGGCTTTTAAACTTGTTACATTTTAAAAAGCGTATTAATATTTTCTTATCCTTAGATATGTATACAAAAAATTGCTAGCATTTTTTCGTTTTCTTTAAAAAGTTGCAGTTTATACCATTTGAATGTTAATAAATATTTCTAAAGTTTAGGATAACATTTTTATCATTTCTAAATAACGAAAGTAATGTCTTCATTAAAATTTCTTATTACTTCCATTTATTTGTTTAAGTTTCTCTTTTTCTTTCTTATAGAATTATTTAAATAATTTTGCTATCAAAAATTGTAAATTTGAAGCATATCAGATGAAACATCACACGTTTCCCATAAAAAATGCTGTAATTAATATTTGCTTATGTGTATTTGACATTTCTTTCGTTATAACAAGTAATCTCTTCAGAACCCTTCTAAGATAATTTAAAATATTTATTTTAGCTATTATATTTTCTCAGACGAAAGAAATTCATTTCAATAATGTGCGGAGAAATTGATTAAAACGCTACATAATTTTAAATTTGACGGGAAGAACTTCAATACAATTTTATGAATTTAATCATTTCAGGGGGATGTTCAGTTACATATATTAGCACAACGGTTATTTTTAATAATAAATAATTATATTTGCTAAATTGTGTTATTATAATTCTGTTAGAATTCTTGCTTTTTAATATTCTAAAATGATTGGCTTAAGAGAAATATTAAAAGTATTTTCATTTGTTCACAGAAATAACTTTCGAAGTGTAGTTTAATACAGAAAATGAAATAAATGTAAACCTGCTTTCATTATAAAAGATTACAGCTAGCAAATAACAGAGTATAAAATGATGAAATTAGATTTTAATGCAAAATGCAGACGATAAATTATATAATATCTATTTGGAATTCAGAGTATAATAATGTAATAGATGGAAGTGATGGTGTAAAAAATAGTAGTAAATAAAATTTAGTATGAAATATATCCCTTTTAATATTGTTAAAATACCAAAACCACTTCTATCGCTAAATCTAATATCAACAAACAAGGAAAATTATATCAAACTTAAATTAGATTTTGTAGATTGCAGATTCGCAGAATGATGCTTTACCAGAGTACCTAGGTACAATAACCTTACCTCCATCGAAAAATAAATTATTTGGAATGTATCAACATAAATACAAAATTGAAAGTTCTAAGGTTTAAGCAAAAGTCCTTAAAAGTAGAGAAAATTTCATAAAAGTCACAAATCCATAAAATTATCATGTAAAGCAGTAGGTAAAAATATTGAGCTGGGGACATGGGATGAACGTGAGAAAAATACGAGCACAAGCAGTTACGGAAATATAGGGCATATAAATATATATAACATTAACATAATAAACACAAAATAACATCATAAACTGATAGCCCGAAGTAGCCAGAGTTCCAGCACAAAATTTAAATTATATACATGCCGAAAGATAGTTCAAAAGGAGTCGAAAATGCAAATTAAATTTTGAAAAATAAGACATTGATCTTTATCGACAACAAGAGAAATAATTAACCTCTGTAAGCCAGTTTCTGTTTTTGGCAAAGGAAATAATCACAGAGAGATAAGTCTGGAGAACATGGGGCATAATGAATAAGGGCTCACACATGTTTTAAGCCAAAATGCAAGGAATAAAAAATAAATTTTAATTCTCTTATTATAGACCTTATAAAAGGGTCAAGCTATATTATTTCTGAGTTTCCACTACGTTACTCTAGCATGCTAGTTCATAAGTTTATTATTACCCATACAAAATAATTCATACAAAATTTTGATGTTTAACTTTCGGGCATAATATCATAATTATTCGAAAGTAAAATTCTCTTTTTTGTATATCTTTGCTTCAACGTTCGGTAGTTCGGTAGTGTTTCGGGTTTTTTGATAAAGGAAATTGCAGGATAACAGAAAAGAGTTTAATTATTATATTTTGTAGAATAACAGAAAAGTTAAAATTCTAAATAACTCATTCAGCTTAAGTAAAATCTCCTTTGAATGAGGATTTTTATGTTTTTTTGAATAAATCACAGCCTGTCATTTGCTTATGAGCTTGTATATTTATCATCATGATAGTTTTTGCTCTTTTTTCATATTTTAACGTTATGTTGCTTATCATTGCGGAGCTACGTATCCTTTTTTTTTGATAAATTGTGATTTTATAAGGCATTCCTCCCGCCTTCTTCGCATGCCTTCCTGGTGTAGGGGTCAGCACACTGAACGCGTAACCGAGAGGTCCGCGGTTCGATTCCCGGCGAAGGCGTTGCTCATTTTTCAATCTTCTGCTTCGAAATAACCTAATGACTCTACAAGTTGCGCCCGAACTAAAAGGTGGTGGATGATGATTCTCCTCCTCCACGATTTGGTGATTGAGTCCTTTAAATCCCAGTCGCCCTTTAAAAGGGGGAGTATATAAGGTATTTCTTCCGCCTTCTTCGCATGCCTTCGCGGTGTAGTAGTCAGCACACTCGACGCGTAACCGAGAGGTCTGTGGTTCGATTCCCGGCGAAGGCGTTGATCATTTTTTTCCCTTCTGCTTCGAAATAACCTAATGACTCTACAGTTTCAACTGCATTTATATTCTAAGAAAGCTTCGGCCACGTGTAGAGGCTATTACTAGTTTCTCAAGTTTTTTTGCGTTTTGATTCATACGTGGTTAATATTTACGTTTATATTTTTATCAGTTTAATTGTTTTTTTTTGTTTTCCTTTGCTTACAAAAGTATTTTAGCCAAGTGCTATTATTTTCACACTCCTAGCCTATCGAGATTGCGCAACTAATGATCACTATTAAAATTATTGGATCCTATTTAAATTATTCATCAGTTAGCTCAAAAATATTTTGCTTCTTTACTATTCTTGGGAATTAACCCTCTAATGAAAATGTCATGAGGAACGTAAAACCTTTTCATGATTTTTTATGGTCATTTTTATGATGCATTTTGAGTTTTTACAAAAATATTTACATCTATATTTCACTTATTAAGTTTTTTGCAGTGGTTATATTCATTACAATACCTCTATTGTTTTCTGCTAACGTTTCAATGGAATATTATTTTAAATTTTACCTGCTTGTACTGAGGCGCTCAGACGGTATAATGGTTAAAAAGTTCTATTGCAGTACCGAAGGGCCCCGGTTCGAATCCCGGAGAAGGCAATGATGTTTGTGAATGTATAGTGTCTTTGCCGCTTGGGGGTTAAATATATGGGGAGTCTAAAGTCTTTTCGTTTTTTTTTTGATGGTAGGGGAGAAGGGTGGGAGATCCTCGAACCATTTCCCGGGGTGTTCTTGATCAAAGTAGAAAGAAGTGGAAAGAGAAATTCAACCTCCTTGAGGCTCTGGTAGCTATTCTTCCATGAAATCCATGGACATGACAACAACAACGATTGTTTTTAATACTGCATAATTACCGCTAATTATGAAAGTCCCTTCTACTGAGAGACTTCAGTTTAGGCTCATCTGTATGTATTAGTCATTGATTAGTCACCGTTTGATTAGTGCCCGTAAACAAATAGGTTACAACGTATAATTGAAAAGTCTTAGGATCAAAGCTACGGTGCTGTTATTCCAAAGTAATTTTGAGAAAGTGTAAGAAATATTAAGATCTTCTTTATCTAAATTACTGACAAAGACAAAATAATATTCATCCCTATATTTTTATTTTTTTGAATTTGTCCTAGAAGGTAAGGATTTCCATCCGCCCGAGGACATTATTTTCGAGTAAATACGGTATTCTACGTTTTGATACTAAATTTCTACCTATCAAAAAAGAAACATAATAAATTAAAAATAGTAACACAAATTTTGTGAATAATTTATAGTTACAATAATAGTGTGTTGGAAGCGTAACAAATAATTTCTTTGACATTCTTCAAACTCATAAGACGTATGAATTAACTTGCATATTAAATCAGCTAACAGTGGAAGTTATGTTTGTCGAAAAAAGAGGGGAATGCGTCTATGCCACAATTATATTTAGTCACACCACGTTTATCAAGCGTTGAATTAGTATAAAATCTGCGGAAAACCATTATCAAAATTCTCTGCAATTCAGTTTTAGATTATAGGACTTAATTTTTCTTTGCTTATCTCTCATAATGTCTGCAGTCTTTGTTTCAACATCGTTTATTTTATTAAATTAAAATAATTAACGCATGGATATAAAAGTTACAAAAGAACTTTCACAAACTTCTAGTTAATAATAGATGTAATGCTTGTTTAGTGAAATTAAAACACACACAGGTTTGAAGAAGAAATTCATTAAGATGTGAAAACATTTGTTAGTTTTCAACTAACTATATCCACCTAACTATTATTCCTTTAGGCATAATAGTATTTAAAGTTTTGAAACATATAACACGAGGCATTCTGTAAAAAGACTCATTTATAATTAATAGAATAAAACGAAACGCAGTTAAGAATGTAAGAGCTGAGTAAATAAAATTTTTACGAAAAATTGTGTTGTCATTAAAATTACTCCTGAGATGTGGGAGCTAATTCCATAGTTTCTGAAAAGAGTGTTACACCGAGAAGACTTACTAGGAAAACAATTATCTTAGAGCGGAATAAAGTAATTTAACACGTAGTAAAAATGTATAAAATAGTGTCACGTGCGTACGGGTTCATAGCAGATTGGATGCACAAGTCCCATGAATGGTTAGTAAAATTTATTCTTATCGAAAGACAGTAACAGAACGCTGACATTTTCCTCATAGATATTCGCAAAAGTAGACAACATCACGCAATATAATCAGTAGCTATATTCCAAACTACTAAAAACGTTAAATAGAAAGCAATGGCAAAAATAAATTGCGCATGTAAAGAGAAGCTGAATCTTATATCTCAGTTCACGCGGCATAAAGCAATTTGCAATAACAGTAACTAAGCAACTAAAATGAGACATTCTTTCTTCGGCTTTAAATAGCTTTCACCTCTTCTTTGCACGCAGCAAAAGCTGCTAGCAATTGCCTTAATTGTTCCTCCACCGCTCTTGTCACTGGCATTCAATCCCCCTTTCGACACCAGAAAGTGTTACGTCTGTACGGGACCGTAATAGATTGAATGCACAAGTCCGATAAAAGGTTAATAAAATTTATTCTTATCGAAAGAAATATAACAGAAAGCTGGAATTTTCCTCAGAGATATTCGTACAAATACACAGTATCACGCAATATAATCAGTACTTATACTCCAAACTTCTAAAAGCGTTAAATAGAAAACGATGAAAAAAAGCGCATTTAAAGAGAAAGTTAAACATCTCAGTTCACGCGGAATTAAAACAACTCGCAACAACAATAAATAAGTAACTGAAATGAGACGCTCTTTCTTCGGCCTTACATAGCTTCGAACCGGCCGCGCGAGATGTTTCTATTAATTTTTGATTCTCGGGGTTTCTGGAAAGCAAAAAAGTGTGGAATTGCGGTTACAGCTAACGTAGTGTTCAATTACATTTTTTTCAGTTTAAATACGAATTACCGAGATAAATTTTACTCAGTGTTAAAATGCATGTGCTCCTGTATTTTTAATTTTTTGGCATAGCTTTCTCTTAAAATCGGTCTCGCCCTGCATTGCATTAGGAAATGCAACAATTTTTATTGTAATTCTACTAAAACTAGTTATCCATATGCAAATCTCGTAACAATAGTTTTCATGAAGCATTTTGCCTTTGCATATGATTTAAGGTATTGTTTTACAAAAAACATTTGCTTTACATTTAGGAAATTAAATGTAAAGCAACATTTTATTTTAAGGATAAATTCTAGATAGAAAGTAGCTCTAAATTATAAAGTTTTAACTTTATATTATAACCTTATATTTAACTGGATTCTGTATAAAAATTTTCATAACACACTGTAATCAAACCAGATAAAGCAGATTAAATTTCTATTCGACTTAAATTTTATGCAATATGCTGCAAGTTTTGACGAAAACAGCTATTTCTACCTCATTATGATAGTAACGACCGGTCAGAAGTTTTTCTTTTCTGGTCAGTTCCAAAGGTTGTTTATAATACTCAGAAAAGAACATTCAAAAATGCCAATTATGACAGAATGTCGTATGTTTCTTTGTCAGCATTTCTTGTCCTTCTCTTACTTGCTTGTTTGGGATAGAAAAGTAAATACCCTGCAGTTTTGAAAAGAGATTTCAACCTTTTATCGTATTTATGTTATTTAATCAAATTTTTAGGTACACTTCATCGATTTTTTCCATGTACTCATTTCAGGGGTATACTAAACCTTACCCATATAACAGAATTACTGATCCTTTTACTTGAGTTATGCATTCCATCAACTTTGTAGATAATTTTTGTTGAATAATACGCGTTACATATATAAAGGCAATGAAATTTAATGTACAATGTATTTTTGAAAAAATTGGCTATATAAAGCATTAAAACAACGTTATAGAGTTTGACTTCCTTTGGGAGCATAAAACAGTTTTAGTCTCCTAACAGATGTAAACCGAATTATCGCTGTGTCTAAAATTAACTACGAGTTTTGGAAAGGATTTAAAATAGCCTTTTTATCTAAACACAAAATTTGAATATAAACGCACTTCTCGTACTAAAATAATGTAACTGAAATGTAATTAACTAACTATAATGTAACTAAAATAATAGTCAAGTTTAAATTAAAACGTAGGATGCACAAACAAAGACTGCACAGTTAAATTTAAATAGAAGTTGGCTTAAAACTATAACCGGCGTAACAATTAAAATGTCTGCAGCAGTTAACATAAAGCCGAATAGTTACACACTTTAAAGGATGGCGGAACTAAAGTAGCGTGACCTGGAGATGCAGAAACAAGATTTGTTTTACAATCCAAAATTAATCTCAGCTTAGATAGTATCTAATTCATTTACGCTTCTGGTGAGGAAACAGAAAGAAGGAGTTATAGTAAAGGCTGAAATTATAAGTAACTGTGTAGTAATTAGGTTATTTTGAAGCAGGAGACATGAACAATGCCCTCGTCGGAACTCGGACCTCTCGAATACGTGCCGACTGTGCTGGTCATTAGACAACGAAGGCATGCTAATAATGCGGGAGAAATACCTTATATACTCCCTCTTTTAAAGACGATTGGGGGTTAGGGGACCCTAGTTGCCAAATCCTAGTGGGTGCCACTTCAGAGACATTAGGTATGAAAAATGAGTAGTGCCTTCGCCGGGACACAAACCTCGGCCATCTTGAATACGCAGCGACTGTGCTGACGATTATACCACGAAAGCATGCTAAGAATGCGAGAGGAATACCTTATAACTGTTTAATTTAAATAATAAATGCTACAGTGCCATTAGTTATTAAACTCATTTTCTCATTTACGTAAATACTAATTAAAATAATTATACATTATATGCCCCTCTTCATTCTGTAAATATCAGGAGCTGTGAATACGTTCAGTTATATTGAAACACGCAGAGTATTTTTAAAGAGTCCTTAAATATGCCTTTTGAATGTCTAAGTAACAGATTCATTATTACTGTTAAAGCATGAATAAAAAGTTAGGCTTTGATTCATACTTTAAACTGGAATCACTGAGAGCTTATGATCTTTCGATCATGTGACATTGCTTAGGGAAAAAGTATACACAATTTACTTATATCGTCTAGAAGAAAAGTTTCATTCGATAAGTATTTTCTTAGCCTATTAAAATATATTTATAAAACTCGGTTCTGTAACGTTGGTCCAGATTGTACTGTTAAAATCATAAAATTTTTAATTATTTTTGCCTGATGAAATCAAAGGTCACTGACGTTATTTACGCAACAGCATCAAAATTGATTTTGTATGCTCTGTCTTTTCTCGTGTTTGCAGTGCCTAAAGATTTCATTTGGTGATATCCTGGTTAATTTTTTATTTTTTGAAAATTATTCCACTATGAAAAAAACTATTGTTATATACATTATACGTTTCCTACGAAGGCAATACAGAAATTTAAGTTTCGCATCATATGTATTTTAATTAAAATGTTCCGGTTGACCAACGTTATTAGCTGAGGTTTTATATCATTTGAATAATTTCATGGACTGCAACCATGCATCTATGACCCAGTTCTGGAAGCACTAGAAACATTCTCCTTGTAGTTTGCGCAGGGTTCAGTGGTTTAAAAAAATAAAAAAATAAAATTAATTATTTAAAAAAAATAATTAAAAAAAATAAACTTTTTTTTAATGTTTTGTGTGTTATCTTTATTAGCCCAAAACAGCGCTAGCTCAGAAGGGATATTAATTTCGTTTTGGCATTTATTTTGCGTCGAATCATTGTATCCGTATCACTTTGTTGTTGCCACAAATTTTTACAAACTGTTGCCACAAATTTTATCGCCCTGTGTTGTATTTAAAGAAATTAAATAAGGAAATATATGCATAAATGTATGCATGTTTCACGCACTGTGATAAAAAATACTACCTAGATCCATCAGACTTTGAATAACGTAATCCTCTACCGAATATGGGCATCTGGAAGTCCAATTTTCGATTTCATAAGCAATGGCGACACTAAACGGGGGATGGAAAATTATCTCCAGTACGTCAGACTGTGTATAGGAAATTCTAAAGATATGCTTATTTTAAAATTATTTTGCGATATTGCTGTTGAATTGAATTTTATACTTAAAGCGCAAAGAACGTGATATTTAATAAATAAAGTTAACACACAAAACATTAAAAAAAGTCACTTTGGGCGTAATGTAAAATCTTAAAGATTTCAGATTTTTTTTATTAAATATCATGTTTTTTCGCACTTAAACCATAAAATTCAATTCAACAACAATATAGCAAAATATTTAAAAGAGTATATCTTTAGAATTTCCGATACAGAGCCTCGAGTGCTGGAGATAAAATTGTTTCTTTTTTCTTTTCCGTATACTGTTGCCACTGTTCGCTTTGAAATCGTTGAGTTTCTTAATCAAAAACTCATAAATGCTTTACAAAATATTAAATAGATAATAAAACAAATTCTAATTTCAGCTTCCAGATGCCCACATTCTGGTGGAGACGGACGTTACTCAAAATTTGATTGCTCTAGGTACCGTTGTTTTTATCACAATACGAGAAACATACATACATTTATGCAGATTCTTCAGTATTTAATTTCTTTAAATATAATACAGGGCTCTAATATTTGATGACAACAATTTAAAAAGTGATTTTCCATTTATAGTAATTTAACGCAAAATGCCAAAACGAAATTAATGGTCCTTCTGAGCAAATTGCCTCTTTGAGCTGAAACTTACTTCAGTACCTTCTGTTTTTTTCTTTATTTTAAAGCTAACCGTGTTCACTATTTTAGAATACTACTGTTCTTCTTGAGAACGGTGTTAATTTATTTCATTCTTATAAATGATAATGAAAGAATTTAAAATAACAGACTTATGTTTGTTACTAGCTAGCATTCAGCTCTTGCGAGTGAGTGATTGCTTGTGCAAAAATTGAAATTATTGTTGTTACTTATGTTCACTTCACTGACAGTAATATCAGCCCAAGCTCACGAAATTCCTCGTGGCAGGAAGCGCAAGATTGCGCCTGTGGTTGGCAATAGCCTTGAGCATCTTACAGGTAAATGTGCGATTTAGTTCAGTTCCGCCCCTAGTTTGGTAGAGAGCATCCGGGGGGATCTCCTACTCCTCTCTCCTGCCACCAAACCATCCGAAAGGACTTTCGGCTCACGCATATTGGAATGCCGCCATACCTTACCGACACTATACATTTACAAACATCCAAGCCAGGTGAATAATATTTAGAATATTTATTACTAAAACGAAATTTAAAATTATTGCAAATACGTTACTTATTGATAAATAGCAACAACTTTAATAGAAGAGAATCACGCCAATGTGACAATCAGATTCGCTGAAACAACACTGTATTTGGCGTACATTTACTAAAAACACTCAATCGATTTCGAGGGCAGCTACAGATCCCTCCTCATCAGGAGAACAAAATATCTAGATAGGATCTATCTAGAAATAATATCTAGAAATCTTGCTTTCTAGATATTTTGTTCTCCTGATGAGGAGGGACCTGTGGCTGCCCTCGAAATCGATTGAGTGTTTTTAGTAAATGTACGCCAAATACAAGGTTGTTTCAGCGAATTTGATTACTTGCCATTAATTTTGCATTCTTATATTGAAGAGCCTTTTTGCAGTGTTAATGCTAAGAAAAAACTGATGTTTAATATTTTAATTTAAATTTTGCTTACCGAGCGTGTTACACTTGTCCCCCAGAATCTTGGTCAAGATTGTATCGCAGGTTCATAGCACAGGTGCGCAAGATAGTCGATATTCCCACAAAATGATAAGCAAATGGGATTTCATAAATTTAGCTAAGATTCCTCTTGCATTATTTCCATCTTATTGTGTGGTTAAGAATAAGGATAAAATACTTCATTACATGTGTTAGGTAAGGAAAAAGTAAAAAATGAATTCAAGAATACAACGTATTTTAGGATAGATACTGGCTACAGGAATCCAGTGGATGACATTTAAAAGTGCACAAATAACAGTATGGGAAAAATAACTGGATTTTGTAAAAGAATTCCCATACCATTTATTGCACTGGCGAAAAAAAAAAATCACAAGTGAGGAACAAGACTTATAATATTTGTCATAGAGGTAATCTCGTTTAGAATCAAATTTTAAGTTAAAAGCTTTTGGAATATTGTCCCTGTAGATCAATGCATAAAACAGAAATTTCCTACGACGATGCTTTCAAAACTCTTTTACGAATGTATAAGAAAGCGGTTTTATCCTCATCTATTCTGAAATCTGCAAAAAGGCAATGCTATAGTTTAATATATCCATGAATAAAAATTATTCTAAAAACTATTCAGACACTTCTATTTATAAATTTAATGGATTAATAAGATGATATCTCAAATTAGTTATAAATGTTAAACGTTTTCTTTGTTATTTAAATAACATTCTATCGGTGAAATCCTATTTGGTACATTTTTACGAGGTTCTAATATTTACATAATATTTCGTATCTTGTACTTTAGAAAAGCTCATGATGTAACAAAGCTGGGAGTGTAATAATCTAATCTACAACAACCATGCATCCATTTCTATTATTATGACCTGTACCATGCAGTACATATAACAATATTTCTTTTAAAAGAAATTCTGTTCTGCAGATCAGTGTTAAAATATAGAGAAGTATATTCAAACCACATACAAGGGATATTCTTAAACTATTTCAATAAAATGTGACTGACGATAATCTCCATCAAAACGAATAGCGTTTAGCACTAAACCTCCGGAGAGGGTCAATTTGACCCAATTCGATGTTTAATTTGTCACCACGCGAAAAGTATTATACGAAAAAAAAATTCCTTTTATGACTTTTAACAATTTAAGGTAAACAGTAACTTACTGAATTTGAAAATGCATAACATAAATAAATGTCCGATTATTAATACTTGTACCTAGAACCACGATGCGCGTCAATTTGACCCGTAAGAAATGTTTGTGCCTAAATGACGAAATACAGATGCGTTTTCTCGGAAGTAACTATAAAGTATGAATACCGGAAACTAGGACTTCATTACCTGGCGGTTTCGCTGGATAGCCATACTTAGAATAAAGTCCCAGGCCCAGAGACTCTCCTCGGAACCGTGAACTCATCGGTGAAGCCGACGAGCCACCACAATCCCAGTCGACGGAGTGACCAGAAACTCACATTCCGCGACCTCTCCAAGAGGGGAAGAGGAAACTCTAACTCTAAGAAAATCAAAGTCAATATAATAACGTCAAAGCGTCCACCGGGCAAGGCCACGAGGAAGGATATGGGCATCCCAATATCGAGGCTCCAGACGCCCGCAGGCAACCTCAAGCAATCCACCAGGCTTATTAGGCATCATCGACTCCACCAACAGGGGCGTTTCCTCTCGGACAACTAAAGAAATCAAACCATTTGGCTCCACCACTGACAGAGTGGACACGACAGTACCAGTACGGCCTCTGCCAAGCCCGAACAACCTTAGAATGAACTAGCACTCTAGGCTTGTGAAGTCAAATTATATACCCCCTTGGTTGAGACTGCCTAGGTACATATCCTAGACAGTAACTTCACAGAGTTCTCTGCGTCAACACCTGGACGAGACTATAAAGTATATCTGCCTCACCCTCAAATTTTTCAAATGGACTGCACCAGGAGGGGAGTACTGTTGGTTCGAAACACGAACTGCGTTCGAATGCAGTGGGAAATTACAACGAATATTTCGAAAGATTTTTTTTAAAAGTGGAGACCTGTGATAGATGAATGGATATTGAAACATATAAAGAAATGCACTGAAGATGAAGCTTATAGACGGATTCATGAAAATAAATGGAACATAACAATGGAAGAAATGGGTGCTTTTATAGCAATTTTATATGCGCGTGGTATATATTGTGCAAAAGGGCTTGAACTGGATAGCTTGTAGTCAATGAACTGGGGACCAGCGTTTTTCGAAATGCAATTGTCAAGAGACAAATTTCGTGAAATAATGAGATTCTAAAGCTTCGATATAAAATCAGCGAGATCAAATCGTCTAGAGACAAACAAATTTGCCCTTATCTCCGATATTTGAAATTGTTTCATTGAAAATTACCAGACTAACTCCAGGCCCTAATATAACTGTAGATAAGCAGTTATTTTCCACAAACAGTAGGTGTAAATTAACTCAATCCATGGCAAACCAACCAAATAAATTTGCAATTAAGTTCTAGTTAGCTGGAGATGTTGACTCAAAATATCTAATAAATGGATTCTCGTAATTTTGAAAAGATAACCAAAATCCATCCAACGTTTCTCAACATGTAACACTGCGAATATTAAATCCATATGAAAACACAGGTAGAAATGTCGCTTCAGCTAACGTGTTCACAACACTGAGGAGGCTTTCAGATGCAAAACCACCAGCCTTGTAGGAACTATAAAACACCCAAAAAAAGAAATACCAGTCTCTGTAAAAATTTCAAAATCTGCATTGCATGCGACTACGGTACTAACACATAAAAACATCAGGCTAACTGTTTATCAAGGGAAAAAGGATAAAAATGTTTTGTTGCCAATGTCTCAATGTGTCTTTTGTATCTTTACATGTGGTCTCAGTGTAGTTATTTCAGGAAATCTATAAGTAGCTAATTTGAAATAAATATTACCTTTTGCAATCAAACATGCAATATTGTTATTTCGAGACGTATATTATGCTTACAAAAGCATATTTTGCGCTATTTATCCATATGAAAGCAACTTTACATTTGATCTATGTATTACTGAGTATACGACAATGCGAATACTGGCCAATAAGGAGTTATCAACATTTCCGTAAATTTAATATTATCCGAATATTACAATGTAATTTTTAACGAAAATAAAATGTCTGAATCTTATGCAGTTTTTGAATGCATTCTCCACATTAGTGTTATGGAAATTCCTCAGAAAATACAGTATTTACGAAACATACGACATATAAGCAAAATATTTTGTTGAGGAATGAAAAGTGAAGATGTCAGACAAAGAAAAGAATTTTAAGAATATTCTGGAAGCTAACATTTTTTAACTCTGGAGGACAACTTATGTTTCGATATATATATATATATATATACATAACGAGCCATCTTAACTACCTCCTCTCATTTAGAATATCTTTGTAAAGATTTTCGAACCTGCAGCTTAGATGAATTTTGAATTGGTTTTTTAACTTTGTTCCTACAGTCCTTGCAAAACATTTTTTCTTTCCTATGAGTGTATATATATATATAAATATATTATCAGATATATATCGATACATATTATCAATATTAACAGGTTGCAAAGAATTGTCAAGTATTTTATGGAAGCTGAAGCATCCATCGATATAAATAAGACAGAGGAATCTAAGAAAAAGCGTATTTCAGGCGTTAGACAAGATAGGGAATTCTAATTAAGAAAAATTATGCAAGATATTATTTTGCAGGATTATTAATTTACACAAATATAAGAAAGCGGAGTAAATAATTTAAAAAAATAGAACTATATTTCATAGAAACAATTTTTCGATTGTAGCTCCATAGCTTTAATCATTAAAGTAAACGGAAGTGTTGTGAATGAACGTAGGTTCAGAAAAATGCATTTAAAATCAATGCCTTCCAATCGGCATCTCGCACGCGGCATGCGGTACTTTATGAAATTTTACACTGTTCACGAATATATTTCAAGTACTTGTTTGTTGTTAGACGGTCTTTATTGCTTTAGAAAGATAGATATATAGACTGAGCTAATGCGCAAGACTGCTATTCATGAATACACAGAGATAGAATAAATAGTGATTTCTGTTTCTACCAATTTCATGTTTTGCTGGCAACCGGTATTTTTAAAATTTTTCACATTCTTGTCCATTTGTATCCTTGATTAGAATTCATTTTGCTCCCGAAGAAAAAAAAAACCTGTGTCTAATCTCCCTCGAAGTCGAAACAGTGTGGTTCAAAATCTGAACCAAAATAAAGTTGCAGTTTTCCTAATTTACAGCGACCAGGATGGAGTTTTGTCACTGTGTAACGTATAGTGCATTCAATATGAGCTTGCGAACAAAACTACGCGCCTAGAGTAAGGGGAAAAACTTCCTAAGTAGTAAACAGTAGATACTCCAACGTTGGTACAGCTTCAGTATGCTGGTGTTTCCGGTTTTTTCTATTAAACTGCAACGTCTAATGTATAGTTTCCTAGGGTCAATCCCTAGCTGATTCATTAATGATCAGCTGGATGCGCAGCTGCATAGTTCATTTTACTATATATAGAGAGAGACAAAATAAAGTGCAGTTTATAAAACCAGTTTTTTCAGTCCAAAGGGGCTTGCCTCTGAAAGACTATTCTTTTCGTTTTGCGATTTTGCGTCGGTTCTGAATGCCCGTTTTACTTTTCAAATTATTGCCACTAAATATTGTCGCCCTGTATTATATTTAAAGAAATTAAATAAAGAATCTGCATAAATGTATATATGTTTCTCGCATTGCGGTAAAACGATGGTTTACCTCTTAAAGTACAGCGTCTGTACTAAGGATAATTTCACAAAAAACAAATTATATTTTTATACCATAATTAACTTAATAAGTCTTTCCATTTTAGGCTCTTTAAGGAAAGATATCGGAAGGGAGCGAATTTTCAGTCATTCATAATTAATTTAGATTCACAAATTAAATAAGAAGAATATAGTCCAAATAAATATTTAAGAATTAATTTAAAGTCAAAAAAAAAACTAAATGCACATTAATTCACTTATCTGTAACGCAGACAACATGAAGAGGGCCGGAAATGACTTGGCGAGACCTTGTATTCCTGGAAAAACCACATTTCCCTGAAGAAGGGGGAAACTGAAGACTACTTTACTTCACATTCATGAGCTCCGCCCGAAAGTTAAGAAGAACGATTTTTTCAACGTCCGTAAGTTACGCTTCAGCAATCTCAGCTACCTCTGGTCAACTGGAGAAAAACTTGCAAAATTCGCCGGACTGATGTCGCCATTGATCTCACATCACTGGGAAATGTAGGCTATTCAGCTAGGAAATTTTTACAGAACACTGGAGCAGATTTTTATCATTCTACGATACTTGAAATAGGTACTTGGTTATTCAGGATGCCGACAATCATAATTCGGTTTTAAGTCGAAGCTCAAATGGAATGCCTTAAAAGATCTGTGCAAGAACGACTACATCATAAAGACGTCACGCAAAATTAAAGTCCCCCTTCTCACTACCGATACAGACCAAAAACATGTAAAACTTTCTTAAGAATTAGATTAATAATTCAGCAAATCGACACCCAACATTTCCCAATTTAGGTAAAACACGCGGCCGGGGTGCATAATTGCCGCTTCCCGATGTAAGCACTACTCGAAGACACCACAAAAAACTCCTCTCTCCCCTTTTTTTCCATCACTAGGACACCAAGTACTCCATCTGAGAGTCAGTCGTCAAGTGCTTCAAAACTCGAATTTTCTTCGTCTCCATCATAAAAACTTCTCCCACAAAGGCGTCATTTATCGCTTCCCATTCTGGGACTAAATTTCTGTTTTTCCCTGAATGACTGAAATAAGTCTCACGCACGCATGTGCACACTTCTCTCACTTAAACCAAACCGGACACTCCGATTGCCAAAAACAAGATGACCTACAGCGAAGGTGCGGTGGCAACCCCTGACCTCCCCGTCAGTAAAACTTGTCTTAAAAGTCAACCGCACAAAAGAAATTTAAACCCTGCAAAAACATGACTTAGCAAAAATTCTCCTCCCTTCCCGAATTCTTTTCACAATGAAAAGAAATTTAAATAAAGGAAAATAAATAATAATTGGTAGAAGCATCTGTTTTTCACCAAAATTAAAGCATTAAAATAATAATTCAGAATTAAGTAAAATTAAGATTTTCTAACTAAGAAAAATAATTAACCTGGTTCTTTATAACGAGATCAAACAATTATCTACACAACAAACTGCAGGCCATGTCTTTCAACAAATTATAAAATAAAGGGGTGAATAAAAGAACGTGTTTTTTAAGACCAATCTGAAATATGTACTTTCGTGGTGTTGACCACAAAGAAAATTATACATTTTTAATTTATAATACGGAAATATTTGTTCCAAAAAATACAGTTTACGTTATCCTAAAAAATGAAGAGTCCGAATGAAAAACGAAGAGCCACGCGCCGTTATAAAGATATTTTTCGATAATTTTTCTCCAAGGAAACACATTTTATCAGAATTCGAACACCACTAACTTGCATTAAGAAATAAAGAAGTTTACAATTATTTACAAGACGTTCATAAGAAAAAATTTCCGATGTATGAAATCCTAACCGCCTATCCGCTTAAGCAATCGAAATGAAATTTTAGATATTACTGTTTGAAGGTATGCTGTGAAGACTGTGAGGATTTAAGACAACAGAATTCTTACAGTTACGTCGACAGTAAAAAATTTCGAAATTTTTGAAAGGCAGCGTCCAATGTTTTCCTGCGCAAATTGATCAGTGTACTGCAAAATAACAACTGGCGTTGGAAGATGCTTGTATGACGAAAACTGCCAGTGTAAAACATTTTCACAGAAAAGCATTGTAAAGGACAAAGGACAATATAAGAGAAGAGATTGGAAAAAAACCTTTTTGTGTGGAATTACAAGTTTTCAATGTGGCCACCTTTCGAGACTATAAGGCACTGCGTGCGGGAAATTGTTGACAACTACGACGAACGTAACATCGCAGAAGGAAATGTATATAACTTCACATTTTATGGCATCTTTCAATTCTAACTAATTTTGTAAATTTGATGGGTACAGCTGAGATTTAAGATAACCCCAGGACTAGAAATGCATTGGATTGATGTCGGGAGATCGCTGTGGCCACGAAACTTCGAAGCTTCCGGAGATAACTCTAACGTCAAAGTGCTATTGCAGGACTTGCCGAGGATATGTGGTTCTGTGGATGATCACAATCTTGCATCCATAGAACACGTCATTAACAAAATTCCGCTGCTTCAATTCTGGAATTACGTAATCCTGCAATATCAATGGATACCGATCCCTTGTGATGGAGGACGTTTTCACACTTATGAAAGTGATCTCTTTGAATAAGTACGCACCGCACAGTCACTGTAACTATGTGTAAAAGCTCTGGTAAAGCAGAAACCATCGTGAATAATATTATGTTTGATCTGATCAGAACTTAAAAGCATATAATCAGTATAACGCTTGGTGTCTGCAATTATGAAGCTATATAATCTTCGAAATACTGGTAATTTTTTCACAGAATAGTAAGGCATGTTTTCATTTCGCAAGAATATGAATATGAGAGTTTGTATTAAGTAGTAAGAAGGTATACTAATATGAATTAACTTTGGACAAGAAAGACTTTATAAAATATAGAAAGTTCTATTAGTCCATAATATTCAAAATCGTAACCTAGTGGATTCCTCTGCTGTGATGGTGCATGATTCCGTTTGGTTCACTTCCGTAGTCTTAAGTCATTTTAGAGGCGCACACACTCACTCACTACTTCCGGGTGTCCATTTTTAACCAAAATTTAATCAACTCTTTATATGAATGCAGAAATCTTAAACCCAAAAAAGGAAGTTTTTTGGAATTTGGATATAAGAGTTATCGTGGACAAAATATCGTCGCACCCATGCACACGGACTAACAGATAACATTGTAAAAATTATAAAAATATATTGTATGGAGCCTAAATCGTGCATATTCTCTGAAAACACACTATCGAAGTTTTAGACCGACGTCATTATCTATCTTAATTATGTACCTAGTTTGACGAAAAGTAGTAATTAATACTACTTAGAAATACTAAAGTTACTCAAAGGATTTAAACTGTCCGCTAAAATTTAATTTATAAGTTTACTCGTACGTATTCTTCTAAAGATTTCTATTTGATAGCTTTATTTTTGTCTGACGGAGAAACCTATAATATTGCAGACAAATCTTTTGGTATTTAGATCAAGAAAATGAATTTTATCAAGGAAATAATTTAATCAGGAAAAAATTTTAAAAATGCTTATTCAAATAGTGGAATTTTATATGTCTATGTGAATGATTTTGCCACAACGAAAACTAAAATCTGAAAATATAGTTGTTAAAGGTCTTGTAACTTTCAGTGCAGTCCAAATTTAACGAAAAAAATGCGTTGTTTAACACTGCACAGGCTGTTTCCTTAAATAGGCTGTTTTTCAAGAAAAAAACATTTGCATTTTGACCAACTTTTTTCAAACTTAATTCATAAGTTTACCTGTATGTATTCTTCTGCAACGAAAGTTAAATTAGTACATGGGAAAATATAGCTCTTAAAGTCTCTAATTTTAAGAGTAGACTAAATTTAAAGGCATAAAAACAAACGTGTTGTTTAACACTGCTCAGGCTGTTTCCTAAAACAGGCTATTTTCAGGGAAACAGCATTTTAATTTTGACCAAGTCTTTTCAGAAAAACGTCTGTCGCTTTAGCGAAACTTTAATTTGTTTCGCGAATAGAAAAGCAACTCTTTAAAGAGTAATTTCTGACCAATCTGATTCAAATTATAAAAGACTAGAAATGTTTTAGTGACAACTGAATTAAATCCAAAATTTTTAGAACTGACTAGAAGTAAATCTGTGCTGTTAAGTTTCACTAGAAGGAATAACTCATTTATGGTTTTATAAAATCTGTTTAGTTATCTGGTTTGTCCATGTTTTGACCCATACTTTGCATGTGTGAATAAATTCTGGCTTCGGCCGTATCACAATCAATACGATTACACTGCAGGGCATCAGTTTATAGATATATTTTAGCATGAGATTAGAGCGTAACCTTACTGAACAAGATTTCTATAGCATGTAAATCCAGATCTATGATAATGACTTAATGATGACTATCGTCGTAATTATGTCATTCATAATGCATAATTCATGGCAATTCAATCATTGACTCAGGATGCTGAAGATATATCTATATTTCAAACATTATCCGGTATGTTGTCAGAGACAACTGAGAGATAAATTCGCCGTGTTAAAATTAATATGTATTGCAACATAAATCAGTAATATTCGCTTATAAATTGTTATATATGAAAAAAATTCGCGTAGCCAATAATGTTAAATACGATATGACGGCACCAGATGTCTAATATAAAAATGGTTGCGTTGAGTCTAAAATACAAAATTTAATCCCGCTGTCGGCATGGCTGATTAGGGAAGAGCTCCTATAGGTGATCGCATAGTTTTGATAGTACTAGAAGCGTTATGTACCTGCACCCGGGATTTGCCGCTGAAAATAGCTTTGTTGGAAATCAAGTTCCCTGCTATTTTTACTAAAAATCCTTCTTTTGTTATTTAGCCTACCATAGTAAAACATAAATTTCCAGACAGCATGGCATTCTATTCAAATAGCACAAAACTCCCTTAATCATTTAAACTGCATTTTTATTTATTATATTTTTCCTAATGCATGACAAAACATATTTTTTAATCCCCCGGGAGATTAAAAAAAAGTAAAATTTAAGCAATGTAATTAAAATATAACATCATCTTTACCTCGGCCAATTAAGCGGCGAGGTCATCTATGTAAGAATACATTACATTTATATCACATTTTTTTTTCTTGATTAAGATCTTATACATTACTAAATTTCCGATATTCATTACATTAATTCTTATACTTCAAAAATTAACAAAACACTATCTTGGATGAACAGCAGTTAAAGGGAAAAAAGAGGTTCTCTAAAATGATAAGAGAAACAGGACTCCTGGAGACCTTCGAGAAATCAGACAATAAAAAGAAAGAAAAAACAAAATTCTTAAAAAGAAAAAAACACTTAGCTGTTAGGGTACAAGAAGGGTCCGAAAACGTGGAATAATTCCTCATAGTTGTTGTATTTCGCTGTCAACCTCCGTATTTCTCCTCCTAGTCTTCATAGATGAGCTGTCATGTGAAGGGCACCACCCGTTGATACAACTTCTTCGTCGGTCACCAGGCAGGTTCTTTAGGACCACTCAAAAAACCGCATCGTACCGGGGCTGCAGATGAGGCGAAATCAATAATCCTTTAAGGTAAGCAAACCACGTCGACACTGCATACCCTTAGACTTTCACGGTGTAGTAAGCTCCACCGGCCAGCACGAACATCGCAGACGCCCTACGAAAAACGTCAAGAGCGAAAAAACACCACGGGCAAGAGTGTAAGAGTAAGTCCTCAGTGAATCAGCAGCAGCCAAGAAGAGTAAGTCCTCAGTGCCAAGAAGAGTAAGTTCTCAGTGAAGCAGCAGCAGCCAAGAAGAGTAAGTAGCAAGTGAGACGAACACTACAAATTTCTCTCTTAAAATACAGACAAGCATTGTTTCTCAGACTTCGCAAAAACCGCTCCTCAAAAGTTTCCAAAGTCGAATTTTGTCTTCCCAAACCGGTCAAGTCTCTACTGCGCAAGTCCGCTACCTGCGAAAATTCCCAATTTTCTCGGAACCGCCTCGCCAAAATCCTGACCTACTCCCGACCTTTTCTATTAACCTTCCTGTTTTCAAGCATACCCCATCACACACATCCCCCCTTCGGCTAAACTCTGAGCAAAAGACCTAGCTTCTAGGATCCTGTGACACTTTCGATGAGTGCGAAGAAGACAGGAAAAGATGGCGAAAAGAAACGAATATCAGGCGGCCCTGTTTCTTAACATTAAATCAAACTAACTTTTCACAATTAATCCATTACGGTTCTTTAAATTTTTTCCTTTCACTTTGTATTAGAAAATTTTAACATAAATTTTACTTGTAGCACTGGTTCACAGACTGTATCCCAATATATTAAGAGAAATTGTTAAGAATAAGCGAAAATAAAAAATTAATCTCCTTATAATAAAAATACACGAAAAAATGCTTCTTGCTGGAAAAAGAAATAAACTTAATATCCAACCAATTCATCAGAATACAGAAATTATTCAACTCGTAAAATCTCGAATTTTACTACACAACAAAATATTATATAATTCTGAAACAAAAGAAAGGTTATGTGACATTATAGTGTTTGTAGTTACTCAGAGATTCACTAGCGGAAGATTTGTGGGATATTATTCGGAAAACAGCCTTGACGCCAAAAGGGGAGAAACAGCTTATTGTGGTATGGCAAGCAATGGTTGTCATTCGATGACGTACTTCCTCTAGGTAGACAGCCGTAATACTTTTCCCTTGCTAAGGTATTATCTGTAGTATTACTTATTATCTGTAGTATTTATTATTGTAGTATAGTAATTAGTATTTATTACTGTAGTATTTATTATTGTAGTATTTATTCTGTAGTATTTAATTATCTGTAGTATTTCCGTTGGGATGATGAAATATCGTGCCTTAAAGAAGCCAAGTTTGCGCAATCAAGGCTGTTCTCCGAACAATATCCGATTTGTGAAATCGCATGTCATAATGTTAAAAGTTCCCGTGATCAGTGGGACTTCCAAATCATTACTTATTTTTAAAAAGCAGTAAACACGCTCTCTTCAAGATGAGGGGACCACAGAAATGTTCAAGGGAGAGGTATTTAAAACTTTTCAATCCGTATATTCCTATGAAACATATGCAAATCCAAGCAGGAAAAACTGAAACGCATCTGTGTAAAAGTTATTATCTCGGTTACCACAACAGCCAATTAGCACACATGACGTTCGATTAAATAGTTTTTCCAAATAATTCAAATGCATTTTTAAATAATAAAAGATTCAATTCAACATTTTTAAAACTCTGCTTCGTTGAATAATTCAGATTATACAAATAAAAGGAGTATAATTTAGAAGAAGTCTTACAATTTAATTTAGAATTAAATTACATTCTTATAATTTAGAATTAAATTAAATTATATTCTTATAATTTAGAATTAAATTATAAGAATAAAATTTAACGAAAACATTCTCATGTTTGGTCGTTTACATACTCCGTTCCTTTCAGAATCCAAATAGTTACAGTAATAGTTCAATGCAATGCCCTTTAAACAAAGCAGTAACAGTTTCGCTTAAATGTTTGACTTGATTTGAATTTGAATTGATTGCATTAATATAACACAATGGCATACGCTGGGAAATATTACCTCTAAAACGTTTCAGGAGAAGAATCTTTACAGAGTATGTAAACTAGGATATATTTTTAATTTCTAACAATAATATCAACAGTCATGAATAATCTGTGAATTCGACTGTTTTCTTGCATGAGTTTTTGTAACAGATCAGAAAACAGCATTTCAGGACATCGTTTGAAAACATTCGTTCTAGTGAAAGAAAACTTATGAAAATTGAAAACTGTGAAATCAGGCTTAAATTTTTTGACTAAAGATTTAAGTGACTAAGTCTTTTGACTAAAGACTTTTGGCTAAAGTGTTAACCTTTTGACTAAATATTAGCACTTACTTTACAGCTTGTGATATCATATTTGTTATATATTCAAACTTTCAAATTTTAAATTTCCATAGTTTAAAGAAATGTCTGTAGACTACAGAAATTTCTTTTGAAGATTTATCTCAACAAATTTGAATAAAAATTATTGTAAATATTTTATATAATTTGGTTTCTAGATTTGTGTTTTTTTGAGTCGTCTTAAAATGTATGTTTTTAACACTTCGATTTTCTTAAAGTATCATGCGCATAAGTATACATAGTTACTGAAACGCTAAAACCATTATTTTCACGATTGTTTTCATTTACCGGTTAGTAGAAGTTTTATAGATTTTCTCTTTATATTCTTGATTAAAGATCTAGCTAATCGTCAGAAAATTCCACTCCGCATCTTGAGATATATGAACAACAGAACTGCTCTTAAAAGCGAAGTCTGCACGAAACCTTTCAGATAAATATTTAATATTAGTGATTTTAATGACTTATCAAAAAATATTAATAGGCTGCTAACAGTCCTTTGTCTTATTAGTAATGATCTTTGAGAAAATAATGACGGATTCTGAAAAAAAAAATCGAAGAGAAACTCAAGTAAATACGATGTAATCTTCCATCATCAGATATATCAGAAAATCACGAAAGAAAATTTATGTAATATGCTTTTTTCCTATGTTGACCGGAAGCTCCTCTTATGTTTAGAGTCAAGAAATTTTCCATCCTTATTATTTTTTTTCATTTATAATATTTTAAAGTACGAAATAAAGATCTAAATAAAAAAAATATCTGAAAGCCTTGAGATTTTATATTACGCTCATAGGGGCGTTTTTGTAACGTTTTGTGTGTTACTTTATTTATTAAATATCATGTTCTTCGCACTTAAACCATAAAATTCCATTCAATAGCAATGTCACAAAATAATTTTAAAAAAAGCATATCGTTAGAATTTCCGATACACAGTCTCGCGTGCTGGAGATAAAAATGTTTTTTGTTTCGTAAAGTGTTGCCATTGCTCGGTTTGAAATCGTTGAGTTCGCAAATGAAAAATTTGTTAACGGTTTACAAAATCTGAAATAGATAATAAAACAAATTAAAAATTCCGAATTTGGGATTCCATATGCGCATATGCGAGTGGAGGACTGCGTTATTCAAAATTTCATGTCTCTAGGTACCATTTGTTTTCCCAGTGCGAGGAACATACATAAATTTATCTCGATTCTTCATTATTTAATTTCTTAAATATAATGTAGGACGCTAATATTTGATGGCAACTATTTGAAAAGAGAAACGCTATTTATAGGGAACCAACGCAAAATGATGAAATGAAATTAATAGTCCTTCTGGGAAAATTTCCCCCCTTTGGGCCTGAATATGTACGAATGTTCTTTAATTTATGCAGCTTTACCTAAAATAATTTTAATTTAATAAGTAAAAAATTATTTTTTTAACTTATAAGTTATTTCTACCGCCTTTTCAGCATGCCTTCGTGGTGTAGTGGCCAGCACACTCGGCGCGTATTCGAGAGGTCCGAGGTTCTTGTCCCGGCGAGGGCATTGCTCATTTTTCACATCTCATTGCTTCGAAAATATCGTAATGTCTCTACAAACTATCACTACATTCTTGTTCTTATGTGACTAAATTTAAAAGCGTATATCACCTACAAATGCATCATTTTGGAGCGTTAATCAGATCTTAAGAAACAGTAGAAATAATAACGGAGATGATCCATACAAAAATGACAAATGTCATTTAAAAGTCATCACTAATAGCGCCCCCAAAAGTTTTAATATTAGTAATTTTAGAATTAGCCATATATGACCAAAACTGTTGGAACTTTAAAAATTTTAATTTTAATTTTTGATTTACCTAACTAAAACCGTCTACGTTAAAATATGATACATATATTTCTAACGAGGAAAAATATATTGCACTCATAACGAGTATGCAAAGATATCTGCAAAACACTTTAATCACATACACAGAAGTACTGTCAAGAAGAAACTTTAAGAATAGTAGCACTAATATGCTGAAATTTAATTAAGTAAATGATTCATTCCAACACCTTGTGGAACACGCAGAATGTCAAAACTCATCGGAATATTCTAAAAGCTTTGCTGTTATTAACGGTGTGTCATATACGCTGGCGTAGGCAGTTCCCTATTCAAGAAACTGCTGCTGAAAGGATTCATTATTAATTACGCGAACGAGAATTGTGGTTTAACTTCGGGAATCCTGCTTAACTAGCTGTGTAATTTCTGAATTTTACGTAGTTTAATTTTGTTTATGCTTTATAGTCATTATGCGCAATGATAATCTGAAAAATAATCCTTTTTATGAGAGAATGAAGCGAAATGATATTCGAGCATAACTACGCAATTTATATTGTTGTAATGTTTTCAAAATTGTGTACTCAAAGTATCCTTTGTTTCACTTATAGAAAGTACACTAGTTCACAAACTTTTAACTTTTCGAAGAATTCAACTTTTGATTTCATCAAACGAAATCGTCGTCTAAAATTACATAATCAGAAATGCTGTTTATATTAAAGTTCTGATTTTTTTTTTCTTTTTACTGTTCTAAACTGAGTTCAAATTTTTAAACACAGGAGACCTGATCTGTTCTGACTGAAGACTTCAGTTTAAGAAACAGTGCATTAAATAAATAATAAAATTTCAATTCGAAGTTTAACATATATACATAATCCTTTCATTTCTAGAAATAAAACATAGTATTTGAGACACAAAAACTACATACATCGTTTTGCAGACATCAGAGTCTAAGGATAAGAATTAAAAGAATCTATAAGATATTAAAAGAACGTATAAGATATTAAAAGAACGTATAAGATTCTTGGAAATAGTAAAAATCAAAACATTTAAACGAGTTGAAACCGGAAAGAAAATATTATTGTAGTTAAATTTGTCAAAAGTGTATTTGCAAAAAAGCATTTAGAAATTTAGCCTCACTTTTAATGATGGAATTGTGGGAATTCAAATACAGCAAAAAGGTTTATGCAATATTTCTTCGTTAGCCTGCAGGCCACTAATCTAAATCGATTTTATTTAAAAATATCAACAAACAAACAAACAAATAGAAAAGAGATCAGCAGTGGATGAAAGGAAAGACGGAAAAATTCGCTCAGACATAGTTACACATATCCTAATTTTGAATGCAATCTAGCAACAAATAAAGCAGTGGAAAGTATTTTACGGTAGCTTCTTTTGACGAATTTCAGCAATAATCATCAACCTATTTCTTGGAAGATACTTTTCTGAAATATAGCTATTTAATTGTTTTAATCTTGCATGAATTTAAGTTGAAAATCATAGCAACGAAATTTTATCTGTGTGTAATTAAGTCGCATTCATTCAGGACGTGTCAAAACAAGCTGTACCAACATTTCCTCAGCAAAATCTGCAATTTCAAATGAAATGTCTTAAAACTGAATATATATAGTAAAAGTTTTATCCTTTCCTAAAGCGTTTCCGGTTATATTTACTATAATACTCAAAATTGTTATGTATAAAAACTGCGTCGCCTAACTGGAATAGTGCTTAACGATGCTGAATGCTGTACCAAAGGGCCCGGGTTTGAATCTCCGAGAAAGCATGTTTGTATAGTGCCTCTGCGGCATGGGGCACTCTAAATATGCTGCAAGCAGAAAGTCCACTCGAAAGGTTGACGGCAGTGGAAAACGGGTATGAGACCCTCCGATCCATTTCCCTGGGATGCTTTCCCTCAAAATTGGGGGAGTAGCTAAAATTGGGGTTACAATTGCGTTTGTCATTCTGTTTTGAACCTTTCAAATATTCGCTGAGTAGTGCTTCGTTATCAGCTGATATTTACGGTAAAAATTTAGTACCCCTAAAACCTTTCTTAAGTTTCTTGTTTTTTGAAGTTCAAAATTGCGTCTACTCTGTCAGGTAAAGATTTACTCCCATTCGTCGTTATTAAACGCTCTAACAGTTCTACTTCAGGAATACCAAAAACACATTTTGAAGTATTTAAGTCCATATTCGTTTAGTTTGTGTAAATCTTTGGAAATGTGTTGTTTTCTGAAAATACTAGAATATTATCTTAATACGTGTAACAAAATTCTAGTCCTCATAAGACTTCCTGCATGAAATGGTGGAAGGTTTGAACAACATTTTAGTATCCAAAATTTTAAGTAAGGAAACTCAAAAACACTGTTCATGTGGTGTAAATGCGAAGAAAGTGCTTAAAAATTAAATCTAAAATGACAAATGAAAACGGTTGGTCATCTCTTGTTACGAAAACTCAGCACTGATACTGCAAACTGTGAAAAGAATTAAAACAATGTATGGTAACGCTTAACATTCTATAGAGTAAGTTAACAATCTATCATAAAAGATACGCTGCTTTTAAAAATTTTGTGTTTGTTAAGCCATTGATTTGCGAAACCGAAACATTATATGACATGAGGCTATACTGCGATCGATATGATAATTTCAAATTAAAGCGTGGGAACGGGTTGTGTACACGAACATACATATAGTTATTGTTTTCTATTGGGTGGGAGAATAGAATAATAAAAACAGAATAATCAATAGGAGTAAGTCCAACAGCGTCAGATCTGACAGACCATATTAAATCTGAATATTTCAAATGTCCGCTGGGTAATGTTAAAATGAGAAACTTTTTCCATTTTTTTTATTACTTTTAAAACCTCTTTATTAAAGTTTACTATTTCTCTCATCTGCTTTGGCAAAACAACAACCATTCCATCAAAAACCATTACAGACTGCCATTTTGTAAACTTGAAACCATGCTTGAAATGAAAGTTATGTTTTTTCAGTGCCACTTATTATCTCCAAATGAAGTCTGAATATAGCGGAACCAATCGACGGGTGGCACATTTTGACAAACCTGTCTGCCAGACTTTTATTATAGTAATTCTATTTTTTTCCATAAAAATCTGGTAAATGTTCCAAGCAAAGTACAACTTTAGTTTTATTACATATAAGCAAAATCTAAAACTTCATTTTAGTCATATATGAGCTTTAAATACCAAGTTCGAGAAGTTTTGATTTATATCAAAATACATTTTTTTCATGAAAACCAGTTCAGAGTTTCAAGTAAAATACGATTTCCGGTTAATCATTTTTAGACAAAATCTAAGTTGTTGTTCTCATTGATATAAATATCTTAAATGATTATAGTGGAAAGCTTTAGCTTATATTTTAATATGATTTTGCATTAAAAACTGCTAAAGCTTCGGGTAAAAAACCACTTTCGGTTATTCATTAAAAAACGTTATAGATATCAAGTAATACCGCTTTCGTTTGCCCAACTTTTCCCAAGATTTAACCCATATTTTATATGAATTCAGAAAGCTTAAAGACAGAAAACAGAAATTTTCTAAGTTTGATCTAAGATTTATTGCGAGCAAAAAACTCGTCACAAACAGACAGGCACACAGTTAGACAGATATCATGGTAAAAATGATAAAAAAACGCAATGTATAGTAAAAAACATAAACCATAATTTGTGATAATTAACTAAAACCTCAAGTTTTAAACTGAAAACTTTACCTCCGCTATCTACCAGCGTGTATGGGTTCACGTAAAAATTTCAAATCAATGGGAAGCTATCGAAATTGGCCGAAAATCTTATTCCCCAGGAAATTTTGCAAAATTCCCTAAAATTCGCGAACATAATTCGTCCGAATAAATTACTATCCTAATCTAATTTGTAATTTAATTATTTCCTCTAAAAAATTGCAGAAATTTCTCTCTATCATGTTTATGCATATATATGTTATGGATGTTATATCACAGCTATGATCATTGTGGTGTTCGCTGAATTTAAGTAATAATAGTAGTATATATATATCGTATTTTATTAATTTTAAATCTGTTCATCGATGTTATTAATTTATTGATGAAAACGTCACTTCCTTAGTTTTCTCTAAAACAATAACATCATTAAATGTTTAATTTGCGTCACAAAATTCTTTCAGATTAAAGGCATTCATTGCAGGCTACTGCTTTACGTATATGCTTTTACATTTTACATAGCATATGCTTTTACATTTTAAGAAATTATATTTTGCATCTGAAAGAAATATCTTTCAAATGCTTTTTGCATCTGTAAAAATTACTTTTGAGATACTTTTTGAGACACTTTACGAATTATTACTTTTGAGATATCAGAAAATGGTATTTGTTCCATTACTTTTAGAGACCACGTGACTAAATATTGGTCTAAAATAAAGAGAAGAATGTCAGACAGATTTATAGAGAACTCAAATCTAGGTCTGCTTTCTTTTCATACTTGGGTTATGTTCTTAAAGCATATTCAAAGAAATGCTAGACATTTAAATGCATGAATTAACGCTGAGTTTTTTTAAATGTTTTGCTTGGATATAAATTGTAGTTTGAATAATTCATTTGATGGATTATAAAAAATCAAGCGAATAGCAAAATTTGTAGATGGAATACAAAACGATATTAATACAATGGCATGATTTTAGGTACTAGATAACTTATTAAAATTTGATGCTTTGAAATCGATAAATCAATTCATAACTTTTCTATCTTCAAACAAAGTATCTGAAAAGCTTTGTTTGAAGCTTACCAAATGAAACTTTTAAATAAAACATTTTGATGTCAGGTTTTAGATGACAGGTACGACTTCAAATATTCTACGTGTAAACTGAAATTTATACAATAGCTGCAGAAGGCCTCCATCATCAGCAACTATTGTGAACATTTCAGTTTATGGATGGAAAATGCATAAAAACTAGAATCTATTGAGACAAAAGCAAAATATTGTAACAATTAATGAATGTAAAAGAGGTATTCTCCTCTTACTGAAAATTTGGAAAAGAGGGTAATTGCTAGGTTTCTGGGCGACGTTGCTCAGACAACAAATACCATTTCAAATCGAGCATGGTTTTAGAATTTTGCTATTTATACGATGAGGACATTACCAGAAACTTCATCCACAGTACTAGTAGTTGGATATCACAGTTCTTAATATGCAGAATTATCAACGCTGACCAAACTTTCCTTTCAGTGATTAGTTATAAATCATCTACAACTACTTTTCGTTTATGAACGTGAATTTGAAAATAAGTTGAGAAAATATTTTATCATCGTTCCTACTGAAATCTGTGACTTTTACCTACCTTATATATTCAAAGCTTTAGGATGTTCAGAAAATAAGATTTTTTGGGAAAAACAAACTTGTGAATGCTTTCAGTTAAATATAGAAGATTGTAAAAGTATTACTACATTTCTAAGAATACGGATAAACTCTTTACAGCTGTTGACCATAAAGCCAGCAAGCAACATTTAAGCTGTAAATTATACAGAGCGCGTTACAACATTATGAAACTGAAACTGGCGTACAGCGTCGTATTCCTACTATTTGGTGTCAGTGGTATAATAAATGTAAAGTTTATCACTGGAAAAATGATTTACATTTTCAAATGTCTACTGCTACTGAACTCAATATTAATGAGCATACTTCATATTCTGTTTGCATTAGTATTAATACCGAACTTTGGAAGAGAATTATGGGGAGTTCTTTATTGCGTCTTGATTGGTGTAACACTCATCCACAAACTAGTTTTACACTTGAGAATCTATCGCTTCCAGAAACTTATGAAAACAGTATTGAAATTAAATTCAAACTTACACTACAAAGTTAAATACGGCATATGTATCTGGGCTATTTCGGTTGTGTTAATGAGAATAATAGCAATTTATTGCTCATATCGTGGTTTCAGATATTTCAATGCTATATTTGGAAGATTTTTGAAATTACCAATCGAAGGCACAGAAGTTATAAAGGTGAAACTTTTTTATATGGTGACAATGCACTTTTTTACGTATTTGCCAATAGACACGTTTGCAGTACTATATGGCATAGTTTGTTATAAACTGAGAGTAGAGATTCGGAACGTGGTAGTTTCAATGCAAGATGGACATTTTTTGAATGAGGGGTTCAAGAGGTATTATAAATCATTGACGGATTTGGCCGAGAAGATAGATGATGAGCTATCTTTAAACACCTTTCTGGTAGTGCTATGATGTTCTTGGTAATATCAAGTATTTTGCTCTCAAATGGTAAAGATCAAACGGAAGAACAAGCTATGTATTTGGTGAACTTTGCAACCAGCTTCATAGCTTTCTTCATCATAACTGTATCTGGGTGTTGGGTATATGAAACATCACTTGAAGTCTGTTCTGCTGCACAAAATTTTTTACAGAATAGTTACAAATTTTCTAGTGCACAGCATAAATTCTGCACAAGTATGGAAAAGGAAATTTTGCTAACTGTATGGAAAATAGTTCCAGTTGACAGAAGTTTTATATTAACAACCATGGGAACAATTTTTACGTATGTCATGCTTATTGCGAGTATCCCTACCTTAAAATCGTAAATTTTTGTGAAAGCTAAAAATTACGCAAAGATGTCCTTGAATTATAACATACATTTGAATGTTTCTAGCAGATTTTGATTTCAGTTAAGTGCGCATATTGTGTTGTTCGCTTATTATACATTTATATACGATTATACAGTACATCCATTTTGATAGAGGTACGAAACAAAATCATTGTCTTGGTCTTATATTTCTAATATTTGATTTTATTATTCAATTCTATCCATTTTTATTGCTGTTTTAGGACGAGAAAGTTTGTAATATTCTTTTAAAACAATTCTAACACGGAATTAAACAGCAAGTACAATAATAGAAATAGAAGATTCAAATAATGATTTTGTTCTGTATCTTTTTTAAAATAAACGCACTGTACTAAGCTGGCTAAGATAAAGCCAACTGGAAATGAGAGATTTCACGTATTTCGGCTTTGGTTTATCTTGGACCCCCCCGATAAGATTAATATAAATCATAACATTAAAATCTTACTATTTTTATTTGATTATGGAAATTAATGAGCATGCTATTTATAACTGAATGTTATTATGAATTATACACGCATGAGCTCTGTTTGAGCCCTTATGTCATGGATGTATCTTGTTTTCCGTTGGTTAGCTGTATTTCCTATTTAAAAAATAATACTTGATAATTCTTCATAATTAAATCATTGCTTCTCGTATAACTAGAATTATGTATACTTTATAAAGAATCTGAGAATGCTTTTATTTGTCTGTATGATAATTTCTTCAACATGCCGAAAATTGTTGTCATTTGTTGTATTATAAATCTATACAATTGCTGCATTCATCTGTAATTTCATTCGTTGGTGAATGTCATTCATCAGATGTTTCCTTCTTTGAAGGAGTTACCTATTTTCACGGTCGTAATGTACGAGAAAATGTTTGTAATCACAGTTGCATAATATTTGGAATTACCTAAAGCTGCAAATAGACTTCGTAGCCTAAAATCTTAATCACAGATATTTACTTTGAATAATAGAACTTCACAGAAAGCGAAAATCCGCAAACTGGTAGCTTTGGATGTTATGTAACTATATAAACATTACACATGAATTTATGTAATTATATAAGTACTATATCTATACAAAAAGAACTTTTAGTTGAAATTATGTTTATGGACCAATAAATCTCTGGAAAGCAATTAATATTCTTATTTTTTTAAACTGTAATTACATTTACAAACCAATGACTTTCTGGAAATACATTTAATATTCTTATTTCAGACGAAGGTCGCAATTCATTTGGATAATATTTTATTATAATATATATACAAAACTTTTCTTCATCAATTAGGATATTTTTTGAGAAAAAAATAGAATCATCCTTTATGGAAATTGTTTGTTGGTAGAAATGGGAAAGAAAGAGAGGTTCTATATAACTTTAGAAAAGGATTTTTTCCCCTGTTCCAAAAAAACACAGGGTAATTTTAACAGGGTACACAGGGTAAAGTTTCTTCAAATTTCTAGATAAAATTTTGGGATAGAATTACTTACAAGAGAATTTTTTTATGAGGAACGGTTCTAACGGAAATTAGCATAACAAGTGTAAAACTAATCTAACAACTATTATAGAAACTTAAAAAAAATAATAGGCGAAATTCTGATATTTGCGAGATCTTAAAAATCGTACATATTTGCGTAAATAATCCCCAAAATTCGATCCAAGATAAAGTTTTTTTTTTTTTTATGAAAATGGTTTCAACGCTGGAGATGAAAACTAAAATGCAACTACTTACGGCAGCGTCTCTAAATCTGTAATCCTCGGATTCTCGAATGTCTTGTCTTACAAGATGTCTAAAATTACAAAAAATAAAATTCAGATTAACTACGTAACTATTAACTCTACAACCTAAAAATTTCAGAATTCGGAAACTGCACATTTGAGTCGTCTACCACGTTTCCTCCCAAGACTAGTATTTTATGAAATTTATTACTGATTGTTTTATTTGCGGATTTCCACCCCAATCTCAGTAGCAAAATAGAAAATTAAAGCACTATGATTGAGGTGCATTTGACTAGCATACATCCAAACACAGAAGAGCTATACAAGGACCAGTATTCTCATACATCTCGTTAATGCAAATACCAACACTTACTGAGTTTTTAGACAGGAATATAAAAATTATTCAAATTCTAGAATTATTAAAGGTAATGTAGATTTTTCTTCTTTTAGTAACTAAGTTATTTAATAATGCAAACGAAACGAATTTTCCGTAATTATATTTTAAGAATGTAAGTACTGTGTTGGTAACGGTTGTAGGAAAAAATGTCACCCGGAAAATAAGGAACGGAAAGATAGGCACCGGAAAATTAGGAAACGGAAAATAAGTCACCAATCTTTTGCAATGGGAAAAATAAGGGTTGTTTAGAAATATCGCCAAGACGGGAGATAAAAGTTTTATCATAACAACCATACCTGCGGAACAGGGAAATCTTCTAACGATGATTGAAAGAAGATAACCGAGCTGCTGTCCTGTCCGATGGTAAAAATAGAGGGTTGACCAGCGGGTCATGGTCATTAGTGATTGTTCCCCTCGTACCCCATGTAGTACACATGGGTGTACTACATGGGGTACGAGGCTGTGGTTCAGGGGTGAAACATTGTCACATAACTGAGAGTTAAAAGCAGTATTACAATAAACCGTTGTAGATGATATTTAGTTACAGTTTGCGATAAGAATATTAAAACCTGCTATTGAAATGACCTTGCTCGGCTGCAGCTAGCTCAACGTCTTACCCTTAAAACCTCGCTCAAGAGAGCCCGCTATAACCCTGCCGGTTAAATTAGAATTTGGCAGGTTGCCCCAACTCCGATTGGCGACGTTATTTGGCGAGATTTTAGAGTTCCCTTTTTTCCGTTTCTTATTTTCCGGGTGACATTTTTTCCGTTCCTTATTTTCCGGGGGATTTCTTTCCGTTTCCCTTTTTTCCGGGTTACATTTTTAACATATGTTGAAAATTGCTTTCGTACGGCACAAGAGTAATTATAAATTAGAGTTATATGTTATTATTTCACTTTTATAAATTAGAACGTCTGCAGAACATTCCAATGTGTAAAAGTGGTTCCTACTTGAAAAACAGATTAAGGACCTTTGGCTTATGTGATTTTATGTGAACCCCGTTAATCAAAATGCCCTACAAATAAGATTTCTACTGTGGTTTAAACATTTAATTACAAAAAGGTACGCGCAATTGCACAATTCGAGAAGTATTACGAGAGACATACAGGGGCCTAAATCTCTTTTCAGTGCCTGTTGTTAAATGATTTCCATTGGATTTCGACAAGATTAAGAGAGAAACTACATAAAAAGTTATTCGCTTTGACGATTAACACTTCTTTGCTAATAATTGAAAAAGCATTTGTTATTGGCTCTAAAAAATGGGCTCATGAAACTTTATACATTAGTTTCTAATATCTCCTAGAATTTTACACTTTAAAAGCACAGAATTGTTGTTTTATATCAAATCTACTTTCAGTAAATATTCAAATTTACTTCGAAGAATGATTTAATAACACATACCTAACGTACATAACTAGGAATGCCTAAAAATATACAGAGGGGCATATTTAGGGCATACGTTAAAGATGCAATATGAGGTACGTATCTAGAACCAATATTAGGAAACAATTTGTTATCAGAATGTTGTGCTACTTTTTCCGAGCACCTTGTATAACTTAGGCTTGTTATGACGTATAGTAATATTATTTATGTGACTTTTCTTAAGAACTATGAAACAGTTGTTGATAACAAAGCTGCGGCGCTATTTAACTTGATATACAAACATGCCAACATGTTTTTCATCCGTATAGGTATATTGTAAATGTATTATTAATATTTGGAATGAATATCGATATCTGTGATTTTTCGATGGATGTTTTTCTCTAGATTTTATGCTTTTATCACAGTGTGTGAAAAGAAAATGTGAACTAGTTCATTTCACGGTTTTCGTATTTTTTCTAGTTGTAATTTCTCAAATTCTGGATTGTCATGCACATTGACTTGTGTGGAAAAAAAATTATCCTTTTTGTTGACTTAGTTGACATTTCTTTGACTTCTTCCTAGAAAACCTATGTCGAAATGTATCTATGCGTTGCCATATGTGAAGAAAGGTATCTGTGGAAAGAAATTACCTATGTGAATAAATAATATAAAATAATTTTACATGAGATATTATATATGCTGGATGATCCAAAGAAAGAAAAAATAAAAAAATCAGTAATTCGAAACGTATTGACCTTAGCGTATTGGAGCGAAAAGCTCTGACGCGGGATTCTTGGAATTGCAAAAATGATATAGGATTTTTTTTGTAATAATGAAACAGTTTATTGTCAGAATAGTTACATATTTTTCAACAAGTGGAACCCAGAAAGCTGGCATTTCTTATGGGACTGCGTGACAATCAGTCAGAATCGGCCTTAAGATGTATCTGGATAAAATTCAACGCATACTGGAATGGAAAGTAATGTCATCATTTAGGAAATTGAGCCTTTTAGCATATCGAAAGCAATGCGGACAGATTTGTTTAACGTCCTGTAAACTGACTAGACGAACGCTTCGCTTTGAAAGAGTAAATGCATACGACAATTGCGTCTAGGTAACTCGAGAAAGATCGAAATTGTGCAAATCCTTGCAACATTTAAAGGGACAGTGCAGAGGTTCAGGTTTGATAACTAATTCATGCAGACCCCTTTCCCTATTAAGAGGTTATCGCATCGAACGACGGTCCCTGCTAGATGGGACTTTTCTAAGAAACCAGATGCTGGTAGCACTTGTATAAAAGGGCCGATTCTTAGAAAAATCAGCTCCGCTGGAAGCTAAGTCCCACCTAGCTACGGAAACGATGTACTGGCTACGCGGGATTTTTTGAAACCTCGCCGAAAATGTTTCGGCTGCAGCTCTGTCCCGGGTAGAGATCAACCAATCAGACCACAGTTCTACCTCTGAAGGATCACGGGATCCCAGTCTGAGTGATAATCGATTACTGTTCGGCGTTCAAGTCTTTTTAGTAGGGGAAAATGGTAACCTAGCTACTTAGGTTTCATGGAAATGTGAGGGATCATGAGAAATGTTCCTTTTGACGTCGAGTCCCTCGTAGAGGAAACATATGTGATAGGGACGTTAGAAAATATGCAGCGTTTCATTTCGAACTATTTCTACATCAGTTGAGAGTTATGGAGCGATTTTTGTAGGATTTTCTTTTCGAAGGAGGAAATAATAGTGAAGAAGGCACTATTATTCCCTCCTTGAAAGGCAAACGCTTCGTGATAATATCAATGCAAAATAGATGGCTTCCGTGCAGTTTCTGCTCAGTGTTTGCTGCTATTGACATTTTAGGACGACCTTGTCCTTCCTCATTATTTCTGCCACAAACAGCTATCCAAGTTTCCACACCTTATGACCCTTATTATGGCGCTACTTGAAGTCACAAGTGTACAGAGGCCGGTCGACGTTATTTGCTGTAATGAAAGTAGCTACTCGCCATCTTATGATTGGAATTATAACTCAACTCTCTTTGATTCCATGCAGAATATCGTGATACATCTGCCGGCCGCTTCCACAATGAATACTTGTAATCCTAGCTGTATTGCAAATTATGCTGCCCCACTGTACAAGCTTGTCGCTCTGGTCTATATTGTTGCGAAAAATTCGGCGGTTGTGCCTGTATGTAAGCTTTCCGGCATAGCACTAGGGTTGCCATAAAATAGTGTATGGTAGGGTTGCCAGATTGGCGACTTTATCGCCCATTTGGCGACCAAATTGGCGATATCCCATGGTCCAATCGGGAAGCTTCTAGAATAATTTCCTGTCGAGATATTTCTCGAAACGTGTCGAACTTAAAGAAAAGCTATATAAACCCTTGCGTTTCTGAGAGCCAGTTAGTTGAGTTGAGAAGTAGATTGTGAAGTATTGTGAAGAGTTGCGAGCATTGTGAAGTGTTGCGAGCAGTGTGATTAGTTGTGAGAATAGCTGCTACGCGAGAGTTCTGTGAACGGAAAGCAATCGAGATAGTGCTTTGTCGTGAAGCTATCTTTACAGTATAGCTTGACAGTGTATTGGTGATTGTTCCACGGTATTTTATTAGAAGTTTAGTGTTGCCGTGAAGCTACCTTTACAGTTACAGCCTGAAGCTGTGTTGCTGATTGTTTCAGCGTATTTATTGTAGATTTTCGACGCTTTTAAAGGTAATTTTGGAACTGTGCTGTAAATAGTGATT